>JANJGN010002658.1:0-63454 GCA_026770705.1 Isurus oxyrinchus
CGACCCCCCCCGTGATTATGTCCCCAAACCCACCACCCCGACCCCTGACCCACCCCCAGACTGTCCCCAAACCTGCCACCCGACCCCACCGACCCCCACGAAACTATGTCCCCAAACCGCCACCCGAACACCGAGCCCCCCGACCCTTCCCCAAGACGATGTCCGCAAAAGCGCCTCCCGAATCCCGACTCTCCCCGACCACCCCGGGATTATGTCCCAAACCCGCCACCCGACGCCCGACTCCCCCGAGACTATGTCCCGAAATCCGCCACCCGACCCCCCCGACCCACCCCGAGATTATGTCCCCAAACCCGCCACCCGAACTCCGACCCACCCCCAAACCTGCCACCCGACCCCCGACCCCCCACGAAACTATGTCCCCAAACCCGCCACCCGACCCCCCCAAGACTATGTCCCGAATCCCGCCACCCGACCCCTGACCACACCGACCTTCCCGAGACTATGTCCCCAAACCAGCCACCCGGCCCCCGACCCCCTGACCACCCCATGTCCCCCAACCCGCCACCCGAACCCTGACCCCGCCGACCCCCCGAGACTATTTCCCGAAACCCGCCACCCGACCCCCCCCGAGACTATGTCCCCTAACCCACCACCCGACCCCCGACTCCCCCCGACCCCCCACGAGACTATGTCCCCAAACCTGCCACCCGACCCCCGACACCCCGAGACTTTGTCCCCAAACCTGCCACCCGACCCCCCCGAATAGTATGTCCCCAAACCCGCCACCCGAACCCGACCGACCCCGACACCCCGAGACTCTGTCCACAAACCCGCCACCCGACACCCGACCCCCCCAATCCCCCCGGGACTATGACTTTAAACCCGCCACCCGACCACCGACCCCCCGACCCACCCCGAGTCCATTTTCGCAAACCTGCCTCCCGACCCCCGACCCCCCCCCGAGACTATGTCCCCATACACGCCACCCGAACCCCGACCACCCCAAGACTCCAAGACTATGTGCCCAATCCCGCCACCCGACCCCCGACCACCCCGAACCCCCCGAGACTATGTCCCCAAACCCGCCACCCGACCCCCGACCCCCCCAAGACTATGTCCCGAATCCCTGCACCCGACCCCCGACCACACCGACCTTCCCGAGACTATGTCCCCACACCCGCCACCCGACACCCTGACACCCACGAGACTATGTCCCCAGACCCGCCACCCGCCCCACAACCACCCCGACCCACCCGAGACTATTTCCCCCAACCCGCCACCCAACCCCCGACCCCCCCGACACCCCTAAGACTATGTCCCCAAACCCGCCACCCGACCTCCAACCCCCCCGACCCCCGCACGAGACTCTGTCCCTAAACACGCCGCCCGACCACCGACCTCCCCGAAACCCACCGAGACTATGTCCCCAAACCTGCCATCCGACGCCCGACCCCCCCAAGAGACTATGTGCACAAACCCGCCACCCGAACCCCGACCCCGCCGAGACTATGTCCCAAACCTGCCACCTGAAGCCCGACCCACCCGACCTCCCCGTGACTATGTCACTAAACCCGCCACCCGACCACTGACCCCCCGGAGACTATGTCCCCAAACCTGACACCTGACCCTCCCCCCCCACCCCCCGAGACTATGTCCGCAAAACGCCACCCGACCATGCCGACTCCCCCAAGAGACTCTGTCCCCAAACGCACCACCCGACTCCCGACCCCCCCGAGACTATGTCCCAAACCCGCCACCCCGACCCCCGACCCCCCCGAGACTATGTCCCCAAATTCGCCACGCGACCCCGACCCACCCCGAGACTATGTCCCCAAACCCGCCAGCCGACTCCCGAACCCCCCCGATCCCCCCCGAGACTATGTCCCCAAACACGCCACCCGACCTCCGACCCACCGCGAGACTATGTCCCCAAACCCGCCACCCTACCCCCGACACACCCGACCCCCCCGAGACTATGTCCCTAATCCCGCCACCCGACCACCGACCTCCCCGACCCACTCTGCGACTATGTCCCCAAACCCGCCACCCGACCCCCGACTCCCCCGAGACTAAGTCCCCAAACCCGCCACCCGACCCCCGACCCACCCGAGACTATTTCCGCAAACCCGCTTCCGACCCCCGACCCCCCTCGAGACTATGTTCCCAAACCCGCCACCCGACCCCCGACCCCCAAGACTATGTCCCCAAACTCGCCAACTGACCCCCGACCACCCCGAACCCCCCGAGACTATGTCCCCAAACCCGCCACCTGACCCCCGACCCCCCCAAGACTATGTCCCGAATCCCGGCACCCGACCCTCGACCACACCGACCTTCCCGAGACTATGTCCCCACACCCGCCACCCGACCCCCGACACCCTGACCCCCAAAGAGACTATGTCCCCAAACCCGCCACCCTACTCCCGACCCCCCCGAGCCCCCCCGAGACTATGTCCCCAAACCCACCACCCGACACCCGACCGTCCCGACTCCCCCGAGACTATGTCCCCAAACCCGCCACCCGACCCCCGACCCCCCCGACACCCACAAGACTATGTCCCCAAACCCGTCACCTGACCTCCGACCCCCCCGACCCCCCCATGAGACTCTGTCCCTAAACACGCCGCCCGACCACCGACCCCCCGAAACCCACCGTAGACTATGTCCCCAAACCTGCCATCCGACGCCCGACCCCCCCCAAGAGACTATGTGTCCAAACCCGCCACCCGAACCCCGACCCCCCCGAGACTATGTCCCCTAAACCGCCACCCGACCCCCCCCGACCCCCCGAGACTATGTCCCCAAACCCGCCACGCGACCCCCGCGACAATGTCCCCAAACCCGACACCCGACCACCGACCCCCCCCGACACCTACGAGAGTTTGTCCCCCAACCCGCCACCCGAACCCCAACCCCCCCCGACCCTACTGAAACTATGTCCCCAAACCCGCCACCCGAACCCCGACCCACCCCGAGACTATGTCCGCAAACACGCCACCCCGACACCCGACCCACCGCGAGACTATGTCCCCAAACCTGCCACCCGACCCCCGACAACCCCGACCCCCCCCCGAGACTATGTCCCTAAACCCGCCACCCGACCACCGAACCACTCCGAGACTATGTCCCCAAACCCGCCACCCGACGTCCGACCCCCCCGACCCCCCCCGAGACTAAGTCCCCAAACCCGCCACCCGACCCACCCCGAGACTATGTCCCCAAACCCGCCACCCAACTCCCGACCCCCCCGAGCCCACCCCGAGACTATGTCCCCAAACCAACCACCCGACACCCGACCGTCCCGACTCCCCCCGAGACTATGTGCCCAAACCCGCCACCCGACCTCCGACCCCCCCGACCCACTCTGCGACTATGTCCCCAAACCCGCCACCCGACCCCCGACTCCCCCGAGACTAAGTCCCCAAACCCGCCACGCGACCCCCGCGACAATGTCCCCAAACCCGACACCCGACCACCGACCCCCCCCGACACCTACGAGAGTTTGTCCCCCAACCCGCCACCCGAACTCCGACCCACCCCCAAACCTGCCACCCGACCCCCGACCCCCACGAAACTATGTCCCCAAACCCGCCACCCGACCCCCCCAAGACTATGTCCCGAATCCCGCCACCCGACCCCTGACCACACCGACCTTCCCGAGACTATGTCCCCAAACCAGCCACCCGGCCCCCGACCCCCTGACCACCCCGAGACTATGTCCCCCAACCCGCCACCCGAACCCTGACCCCGCCGACCCCCCGAGACTATTTCCCGAAACCCGCCACCCGACCCCCCCGGAGACTATGTCCCCTAACCCACCACCCGACCCCCGACTCCCCCGACCCCCCACGAGACTATGTCCCCAAACCTGCCACCCGACCCCCGACACCCCGAGACTTTGTCCCCAAACCTGCCACCTGACCCCCCCGAATAGTATGTCCCCAAACCCGCCACCCGAACCCGACCGACCCCGACACCCCGAGACTCTGTCCACAAACCCGCCACCCGACACCCGACCCCCCAATCCCCCCGAGACTATGACTTTAAACCCGCCACCCGACCACCGACCCCCCGACCCACCCCGAGTCCATTTTCGCAAACCTGCCTCCCGACCCCCGACCCCCCCCCGAGACTATGTCCCCAAACACGCCACCTGAACCCCGACCACCCCAAGACTATGTGCCCAATCCCGCCACCCGACCCCCGACCACCCCGAACCCCCCGAGACTATGTCCCCAAACCCGCCACCCCGACCCCCGACCCCCCCAAGACTATGTCCCGAATCCCTGCACCCGACCCCCGACCACACCGACCTTCCCGAGACTATGTCCCCACACCCGCCACCCGACACCCTGACACCCACGAGACTATGTCCCCAGACCCGCCACCCGCCCCACAACCACCCCGACCCACCCGAGACTATTTCCCCCAACCCGCCACCCAACCCCCGACCCCCCCGACACCCCTAAGACTATGTCCCCAAACCCGCCACCCGACCTCCAACCCCCCCGACCCCCGCACGAGACTCTGTCCCTAAACACGCCGCCGGACCACCGACCTCCCCGAAACCCACCGAGACTATGTCCCCAAACCTGCCATCCGACGCCCGACCCCCCCAAGAGACTATGTGCACAAACCCGCCACCCGACTCCCGACCCCCCCGAGACTATGTCCCCAAACACGCCACCTGAAGCCCGACCCACCCGACCTCCCCGTGACTATGTCACTAAACCCGCCACCCGACCACTGACCCCCCCGGAGACTATGTCCCCAAACCTGACACCTGACCCTCCCCCCCCACCCCCCGAGACTATGTCCGCAAAACGCCACCCGACCATGCCGACTCCCCCAAGAGACTCTGTCCCCAAACGCACCACCCGACTCCCGACCCCCCCGAGACTATGTCCCAAACCCGCCACCCGACCCCCGACCCCCCCGAGACTATGTCCCCAAATTCGCCACGCGACCCCGACCCACCCCGAGACTATGTCCCCAAACCCGCCAGCCGACTCCCGAACCCCCCGATCCCCCCCGAGACTATGTCCCCAAACACGCCACCCGACCTCCGACCCACTGCGAGACTATGTCCCCAAACCCGCCACCCTACCCCCGACACCCCCGACCCCCCCGAGACTATGTCGCTAAACCCGCCACCCGACCAGCGACCCCCCCGACACTATGTCCCTAATCCCGCCACCCGACCACCGACCTCCCCGACCCACTCTGCGACTATGTCCCCAAACCCGCCACCCGACCCCCGACTCCCCCGAGACTAAGTCCCCAAACCCGCCACCCGACCCCCGACCCACCCCGAGACTATTTCCGCAAACCCGCTTCCGACCCCCGACCCCCCTCGAGACTATGTTCCCAAACCCGCCACCCGACCCCCGACCCCCCAAGACTATGTCCCCAAACTCGCCAACTGACCCCCGACCACCCCGAACCCCCCGAGACTATGTCCCCAAACCCGCCACCTGACCCCCGACCCCCCCAAGACTATGTCCCGAATCCCGGCACCCGACCCTCGACCACACCGACCTTCCCGAGACTATGTCCCCACACCCGCCACCCGACCCCCGACACCCTGACCCCCAAAGAGACTATGTCCCCAAACCCGCCACCCTACTCCCGACCCCCCCGAGCCCCCCCGAGACTATGTCCCCAAACCCACCACCCGACACCCGACCGTCCCGACTCCCCCGAGACTATGTCCCCAAACCCGCCACCCGACCCCCGACCCCCCCGACACCCACAAGACTATGTCCCCAAACCCGTCACCTGACCTCCGACCCCCCCGACCCCCCCATGAGACTCTGTCCCTAAACACGCCGCCCGACCACCGACCCCCCCGAAACCCACCGTAGACTATGTCCCCAAACCTGCCATCCGACGCCCGACCCCCCCCAAGAGACTATGTGTCCAAACCCGCCACCCGAACCCCGACCCCCCCGAGACTATGTCCCCTAAACCGCCACCCGACCCCCCCCGACCCCCCGAGACTATGTCCCCAAACCCGCCACGCGACCCCCGCGACAATGTCCCCAAACCCGACACCCGACCACCGACCCCCCCCGACACCTACGAGAGTTTGTCCCCCAACCCGCCACCCGAACCCCAACCCCCCCCGACCCTACTGAAACTATGTCCCCAAACCCGCCACCCGAACCCCGACCCACCCCGAGACTATGTCCGCAAACACGCCACCCGACACCCGACCCACCGCGAGACTATGTCCCCAAACCTGCCACCCGACCCCCGACAACCCCGACCCCCCCCGAGACTATGTCCCTAAACCCGCCACCCGACCACCGAACCACTCCGAGACTATGTCCCCAAACCCGCCACCCGACGTCCGACCCCCCCGACCCCCCCCGAGACTAAGTCCCCAAACCCGCCACCCGACCCACCCCGAGACTATGTCCCCAAACCCGCCACCCAACTCCCGACCCCCCCGAGCCCACCCCGAGACTATGTCCCCAAACCAACCACCCGACACCCGACCGTCCCGACTCCCCCCGAGACTATGTGCCCAAACCCGCCACCCGACCTCCGACCCCCCCGACCCACTCTGCGACTATGTCCCCAAACCCGCCACCCCGACCCCCGACTCCCCCGAGACTAAGTCCCCAAACCCGCCACGCGACCCCCGCGACAATGTCCCCAAACCCGACACCCGACCACCGACCCCCCCCGACACCTACGAGAGTTTGTCCCCCAACCCGCCACCCGAACCCCGACCCACCCCGACCCTACTGAAACTATGTCCCCAAACCCGCCACCCGACCCCCGACCCACCCCGAGACTATGTCCGCAAACACGCCACTCGACACCCGACCCACCGCGAGACTATGTCCCCAAACCTGCCACCCGACCCCCGACAACCCCGACCCCCCCCGAGACTATGTCCCTAAATCCGGCACCTGACCACCGACCCCCCCCGAGACTATGTCCCTAATCCCGCCACCCGACCACCGAACCACTCCGAGACTATGTCCCCAAACCCGCCACCCGACGTCCGACCCCCCCGACCCCCCCCGAGACTATGTCCCTAAATCCGGCACCTGACCACCGACTCCCCCCGAGACTATGTCCCTAATCCCACCACCCGACCACCGAACCACTCCGAGACTATGTCCCCAAACCCGCCACCCGACGTCCGACCCCCCCGACCCCCCCCGAGACTAAGTCCCCAAACCCGCCACCCGACCCACCCCGAGACTATGTCCCCAAACCCGCCACCCGACACCCAAACACCTCAACCCCCACGAGACTATGTGCCCAAACCCGCCACCCGACCCCCAACACACCCCGAGACTATGTCCCCAAACCTGCCACCTGACCCCCCCAGAGATTATGTCCCCAAACTTGCCACCCGACCCCTGACCCACCCCGAGACTATGTCCCCAAACCCCACACCCGACCCCCGTCCCCCCCCGCCCCTCTGAGACTATGTCCGCAAACCCGCCACCCGACCCCGCCGACCCCCCCAAGAGACTCTGTCCCCAAAGCCGCCAACCGACCCCCGACCCCCCCGAGACTATGTCCCCAAACCCACCACCCGACCCCCGACCCCCCCGAACCCCCCTGAGAATATGTCCCCAAACTCGCCACCCGACGCCTGACCCCCCCCCAGAATGTTTCCGCAAACCTGCCACGCAACCCCCGACCCCCCCGGGACTATGTCCCCAAACCCGCCACCCGACCCCCGACTCCACCGACCCCCCCGAGATTACATCCCCAAAACCGACACCCGACGCCCGACTCCCCCGGGACTATGTCCCGAAAACCGCCACCCATGCCCCGACCCCCCCCCGAGATTATGTCCCCAAACCCACCACCCGACCCCTGCCAGACTGTCCCCAAACCTGCCACCTGACCCCACCGACCCCCACGAAACTATGTCCCCAAACCCGCCACCCGAACACCGAGCCCCCCGACCCTTCCCCGAGACAATGTCCGCAAAAGCGCCTCCCGAATCCCGACCCCCCCGAGATTATGTCCCCAAACCCGCCACCCGACGCCCGACTCCCCCGAGACTATGTCCCGAAAACCGCCACCCCGACCCCCCTGACCCACCCCCGAGATTATGTCCCCAAACCCGCCACCCGAACTCCGACCCACCCCCAAACCTGCCAACGGACCCCCGACCCCCCCGACCCCCACGAAACTATGTCCCCAAACCTGCCACCCGACCACCGAGCCCCCCGACCCATCCCCGAGACTATGTCCCCAAACCCGCCACCCGACCCCCGACTCCCCAAGACTATGTCCGGAATCCCGCCACCCGACCCCTGACCACACCGACCTTCCCGAGACTATGTCCCCAAACCCGCCACCCGACCCCCGACCCCCTGACCACCCCGAGACTATGTCCCCCAACCCGCCACCCGAACCCTGACCCCACCGACACCCCGAGACCATTTCCCGAAACCCGCCACCCAAACCCCCACGAGACTATGTCCCCAAACCCGCCACCCGACCCCCTCGCGACTATGTCCCCAAACCTGCCACCCGACCCCCCCGAATAGTATGTCCCCAAACCCGCCACCCGAACCCGACCGACCCCGACACCCCGAGACTCTGTCCCCAAACCCACCACCCGACACCCGACCCCCCCAATCCCCCCGAGACTATGACTTTAAACCCGCCACCCGACCACCGACCCCCCGACCCACCCCGAGTCTATTTCCGCAAACCCGCCTCCCGACCCCCGACCCCCCCCGAGACTATGTCCCCAAACACGCCACCCGACCCCCGACCACCCTAAGACTATGTGCCCAATCCCACCACCCGACCCCTGACCACACCGACCTTCCCGAGACTATGTCCCCAAACCCGCCACCCGACCCCCGACCCCCTGACCACCCCGAGACTATGTCCCCCAACCCGCCACCCGAACCCTGACCCCACCGACACCCCGAGACCATTTCCCGAAACCCGCCACCCAAACCCCCACGAGACTATGTCCCCAAACCCGCCACCCGACCCCCGACCCCCTCGCGACTATGTCCCCAAACCTGCCACCCGACCCCCCCCGAATAGTATGTCCCCAAACCCGCCACCCGAACCCGACCGACCCCGACACCCCGAGACTCTGTCCCCAAACCCGCCACCCGACACCCGACCCCCCCAATCCCCCCGAGACTATGACTTTAAACCCGCCACCCGACCACCGACCCCCCGACCCACCCCGAGTCTATTTCCGCAAACCCGCCTCCCGACCCCCGACCCCCCCCGAGACTATGTCCCCAAACACGCCACCCGACCCCCGACCACCCTAAGACTATGTGCCCAATCCCACCACCCGACCCCTGACCACCCCGAACCCCCCGTGACTAAGTCCCCAAACCCGCCACCCGACCCCCGACCCCCTGAAGACTATGTCCCGAATCCCGGCACCCGACCCCCGACCACACCGACCTTCCCGAGACTATGTCCCCACACCCGCCACCCGACCCCCTGACCCCCACGAGACTATGTCCCCAGACCCGCCACCCGACCCACAACCACCCCGGCCCCCCCGAGACTATGTCCCCAAACCCGCCACCCAACTCCCGACCCCCCCGAGCCCACCCCGAGACTATGTCCCCAAACCAACCACCCGACACCCGACCGTCCCGACTCCCCCGAGACTATGTGCCCAAACCCGCCACCCGGCCCCCGACCCCCCGACACCCCCAAGACTATGTCCCCAAACCCGCCACCCGACCTCCGACCCCCCCGATCCACTCTGCGACTATGTCCCCAAACCCGCCAGCCGACCCCCGACTCCCCCGAGACTAAGTCCCCAAACCCGCCACGCGATCCCCGCGACAATGTCCCCAAACCCGCCAGCCGACCCCCGACTCCCCCGAGACTAAGTCCCCAAACCCGCCACCCGACACCCGACCCACCCCGAGACTATTTCCGCAAACCCGCTTCCGACCCCCAACCCCCCTTGAGACTATGTTCCCAAACCCGCCACCCGACCCCCGACCCCCCAAGACTATGTCCCCAAACTCGCCAACCGACCCCCGACCACCCCGAACCCCCCGAGACTATGTCCCCAAACCCGCCACCTGACACCCGACCCCCCCAAGACTATGTCCCGAATCCCGGCACCCGACCCTCGACCACACCGACCTTCCCGAGACTATTTCCGCAAACCCGCTTCCGACCCCCGACCCCCCTCGAGACTATGTTCCCAAACCCTCCACCCGACCCCCGACACCCCGAGACTATGTTCCCAAACCCGACCCCCGACACCCTGACCCCCAAAGAGACTATGTCCCCAAACCCGCCACCCTACTCCCGACCCCCCCGAGCCCCCCCCGAGACTATGTCCCCAAACCCGCCACCCTACTCCCGACCCCCCCGAGCCCCCCCCGAGACTATGTCCCCAAACCCGCCACCCGACCCCCGACCCCCGACCCCCGACCCCTCCGACACCCACAAAACTATGTCCCCAAACCCGCCACCCGAACACCGAGCCCCCCGACCCTTCCCCGAGACGATGTCCGCAAAAGCGCCTCCCGAATCCCGACTCTCCCCGACCCCCCCGGGACTATGTCCTCAAACCCGCCACCCGACGCCCGACTCCCCCGAGACTATGTCCCGAAACCGCCACCTGACACCCCCGACCCACCCCGAGATTATGTCCCCAAACCCGCCACCCGAACTCCGACCCACCCCCAAACCTGCCACCCGACCCCCAACCCCCCCGACCCCCACGAAACTATGTCCCCAAACCCGCCACCCGACCACCGAGCCCCCCGACCCAATTCCGAGACTATGTCCCCAAACCCGCCACCCGACCCCTGACCACACCAACCTTCCCGAGACTATGTCCCCAAACCAGCCACCCGGCCCCCGGCCCCCGACCCCCTGACCACCCCGAGACTATGTCCCCCAACCCGCCACCCGAACCCTGAACCCGCCGACCCCCCGAGACTATTTCCCGAAACCCGCCACCCGACCCCCCACGAGACTATGTCCCCTAACCCACCACCCGACCCCCGACTCCCCCGACCCCCCACGAGACTATGTCCCCAAACCTGCCACCCGACCCCCGACCCCCCGAGACGATGTCCCCAAACCTGCCACCCGACCCCCCCGAATAGTATGTCCCCAAACCCGCCACCCGAACCCGACACCCCGAGACTCTGTCCACAAACCCGCCACCCGACACCCGACCCCCCAATCCCCCCGAGACTATGACTTTAAACCCGCCACCCCGACCCACCCCGAGTCCATTTTCGCAAACCCGCCTCCCGACCCCCGACCCCCCCCGAGACTATGTCCCCAATCCCGCCACCCGACCCCCGACCACCCCGAACCCCCCGAGACTATGTCCCCAAACCCGCCACCCGACCTCCAACCCCCCCGACCCCCACACGAGACTCTGTCCCTAAACACGCTGCCCGACCACCGACCTCCCCGAAACCCACCGAGACTATGTCCCCAAACCTGCCATCCGACGCCCGACCCCCCCGACCCCCCCAAGAGACTATGTGCCCAAACCCGCCACCCGAACCCCGACCCCCCTGAGACTATGTCCCCAAACCCGCCACCCGACCCCCCCGACCCCCCCGAGACTATGTCTCCAAACCCGCCACCCGACCCCCCCGACCCCCCCGAGACTATGTCCCCAAACCCGCCACCCGACCCCCCCGACCCCCCCGAGACTATGTCCCCAAACCTGCCATCCGACACCCGACCCCCCCGACCCCCCCAAGAGACTATGTGCCCAAACCCGCCACCCGAACCCCGACCCCCCTGAGACTATGTCCCTAAACCCGCCACCCGACCCCCCCCCGACCCCCCCGAGACTATGTCCCCAAACCCGGCACCCGACCCCCCCGACCCCCCCGAGACTATGTCCCCAAACCCGGCACCCGAACCCCGACCCCCCTGAGACTATGTCTCCAAATCCGCCACCCGACCCCCCCGACCCCCCCGAGACTATGTCCCCAAACCCGGCACCCGACCCCTGAATCCCTGACACCCCGAGACTATGTCCACAAACCCGCCAACCGACACCCGACCATCCAGACTCCCCCCGAGACTAAGTCCATAAAACCCGCCCCCCGACCCCGCCGACACCCCCAAGTCTATGTCCCCAATCCCGCCACACGACCCCCGACCCCCCCACGAGACTCTGTCACTAAACCCACCGCCTGACCACCGACCCCCCCCGAAACCCACCGAGACTATGTCCCCAAACCTGCCATCCGACGCCCGACCCCCCGAGACTATGTCCCCAAACCTGCCACCTGACCCCCGACCCCCCCGAGACTATGTCCCCAAACCCGCCACCCGAACCCCGACCCACCCCGAGACTATGTCCCCAAACCTGCCACCTGACCCCCGACCCCCCCGAGACTATGTCCCCAAACCTGCCACCTGACACACGACCCACCCCGAGACCATGTCCACAAACCCGCCACCCGACCCCCGACCCCCCCGACACCCTCGAGACTATGTCCACAAACCCGCCACCCGACCCCCGACCCCCCCGACACCCACGAGACTATGTCCCCAAACACGCCACCTGAAGCCCGACCCCCCCGACCTCCCCGTGACTATGTCACTAAACCCGCCACCCGACCACCGACCCCCCCGGAGACTATGTCCCCAAACCTGACACGCGACCCTCCCCCCCCGCCCCCTCGAGACTATGTCCGCAAACCCGCCACCCGACCATGCCGACTCCCCCAAGAGACTCTGTCCCCAAACGCACCACCCGACTCCCGACCCCCCCGAGACTATGTCCCAAACCCGCCACCCGACCCCCGACCCCCCCGAGACTATGTCCCCAAAATCGCCACGCGACCCCCGACCCACCCCGAGACTATGTCCCCAAACACGCCACCCGACCTCCGACCCACCGCGAGACTATGTCCCCAAACCCGCCACCCGACCCCCGACACCCCCGACCCCCCCCGAGACTATGTCGCTAAACCCGCCACCTGACCACCGACCCCCCCGACACTCTGTCCCTAATCCCGCCACCCGACCACCGACCCCCCCGACCCACTCTGCGACTATGTCCCCAAACCCGCCACCCGACCCCCGACCCACCCCGAGACTATTTCCGCAAACCCGCTTCCAACCCCCGACCCCCCTCGAGACTATGTTCCCAATACCCGCCACCCGACCCCCGACCCCCCAAGACTATGTCCCCAAACTCGCCAACCGACTCCCGACCACCCCGAACCCCCCGAGACTATGTCCCCATACCCGCCACCTGACCCCCGACCCCCCCAAGACTATGTCCCAAATCCCGGCACCCGACCCTCGACCACACCGACCTTCCCGAGACTATGTCCCCACACCCGCCACCCGACCCCCGACACCCTGACCCCCAAAGAGACTATGTCCCCAAACCCGCCACCCTACTCCCGACCCCCCCGAGCCCCCCCCGAGACAATGTCCCCAAACCCACCACCCGACACCCGACCGTCCCGACTCCCCCGAGACTATGTCCCCAAACCCGCCACCCGACCCCCGACCCCCCCGACACCCACAAGACTATGTCCCCAAACCCGTCACCTGACCTCCGACCCCCCCCCGACCCCCCCATGAGACTCTGTCCCTAAACACGCCGCCCGACCACCGACCCCCCCCGAAACCCACCGAGACTATGTCCCCAAACCTGCCATCCGACGCCCGACCCCCCCCCAAGAGACTATGTGCCCAAACCCGCCACCCGAACCCCGACCCCCCCGAGACTATGTCCCCTAAACCGCCACCCGACCCCCCCGACACCCCGAGACTATGTCCCCAAACCCGCTACGCGACCCCCGCCACAATGTCCCCAAACCCGACACCCGACCACCGACCCCCCCCGACACCTACGAGAGTTTGTCCCCCAACCCGCCACCCGAACCCCGACCCCCCCCGACCCTACTGAAACTATGTCCCCAAACCCGCCACCCGACCCCCGACCCCCCCGAACCCCCCCGAGAATATGTCCCCAAACTCGCCACCCGACGCCTGCCCCCCCCCCAGAATGTTTCCGCAAACCCGCCACACAACCCCCGACCCCCCCGGGACTATGTCCCCAAACCCGCCACCCGACCCCCGACTCCACCGACCCCCCCGAGATTACGTCCCCAAAACCGACACCCGACGCCCGACTCCCCCGGGACTATGTCCCGAAAACCGCCACCCATGCCCCGACCCCCCCCCCGAGATTATCTCCCCAAACCCACCACCCGACCCCTGACCCACCCCCAGACTGTCCCCAAACCTGCCACCCGACCCCACCGACCCCCACGAAACTATGTCCCCAAACCCGCCACACGAACACCGAACCCCCCGACCCTTCCCCGAGACAATGTCCGCAAAAGCGCCTCCCGAATCCCGACCCCCCCGAGATTATGTCCCCAAACCCGACACCCGACGCCCGACTCCCCCGAGACTATGTCCCGAAAACCGCCACCCGACCCCCCCGACCCACCCCCGAGATTATGTCCCCAAACCCGCCACCCGACCCCCGACCCCCTGACCACCCCGAGACTATGTCCCCCAACCCGCCACCCGAACCCTGACCCCACCGACCCCCCGAGACCATTTCCCGAAACCCGCCACCCGAACCCCCACGAGACTATGTCCCCAAACCCGCCACCCGACCCCCGACTCCCTCGCGACTATGTCCCCAAACCTGCCACCCGACCCCCCCGAATAGTATGTCCCCAAACCCGCCACCCGAACCCGACCGACCCCGACACCCCGAGACTCTGTCCCCAAACCCGCCACCCGACACTCGACCCCCCCAATCCCCCCGAGACTATGACTTTAAACCCGCCACCTGACCACCGAACCCCCGACCCACCCCGAGTCTATTTCCGCAATCCCGCCTCCCGACCCCCGACCCCCCACGAGACTATGTCCCCAAACACGCCACCCGACCCCCGACCACCCTAAGACTATGTGCCCAATCCCACCACACGACCCCTGACCACCCCGAACCCCCCGTGACTATGTCCGCAAACCCGCCACCCGACCCCCGACCCCCTGAAGACTATGTCCCGAATCCCGGCACCCGACCCCCGACCACAGCGACCTTCCCGAGACTATGTCCCCACACCCGCCACCCGACACTCTGACACCCACGAGACTATGTCCCCAGACCCGCCACCCGACCCACAACCACCCCGACCCCCCCCCGAGACTATGTCCCCAAACCCGCCACCCAACTCCCGACCCCCCCGAGCCCACCCCGAGACTATGTCCCCAAACCCAACACCCGACCGTCCCGAATCCCCCCGAGACTATGTGCCTAAACCCGCCACCCGGCCCCCGACCCCCCGACACCCCCAAGACTATGTCCCCAAATCCGCCACCCGACCTCCGACCCCCCTGACCTCCCCATGAGACTCTGTCCCTAAACACGCCGCCCGCCCACCAACCTCCCCGAAACCCAGCGAGACTATTTCCCCAACCCGCCACCCGACCCCCGACCCCCCCCGACACCCCTAAGACTATGTCCCCAAACCCGCCACCCGACCTCCAACCCCCCCGACCCCACTGAAACTATGTCCTCAAACCCGCCACGCGACCCCCGACCCACCCCGAGACTATGTCCGCAAACACGCCACCCGACACCCGACCCACCGCGAGACTATGTCCCCAAACCCGCCACCCGACCCCCGACAACCCCGACCCCCCCCCCCGAGACTATGTCCCTAAATCCGGCACCTGACCACCGACCCCCCCCCGAGACTATGTCCCTAATCCCGCCACCCGACGTCCGACCTCCCCGACCCCCCCGAGACTAAGTCCCCAAACCCGCCACCCGACCCACCCCGAGACTATGTCCCCAAACCCGCCACCCGACACCCAAACACCTCAACCCCCACGAGACTATGTGCCCAAACCCGCCACCCGACCCCCAACACACCCCGAGACTATGTCCCCAAACCTGCCATCCGACACCCGGCCCCCGACCCCCCCAAGAGACTATGTGCCCAAACCCGCCACCCGAACCCCGTCCCCCCCGAGACTATGTCCCCTAAACCGCCACCCGACTCCCCCGACCCCCCCGAGACTATGTCTCCAAACCCGCCACCTTACCACCGACCCAACCCGAGACTATGTCACTAAACCTGCCACCCGACCACCGACCCCACCCGACCCCCCCGAGACTATGTCCCGAAAACCGCCACACGACCCCCCCGACCCACCCCCGAGATTATGTCCCCAAACCCGCCACCCGAACTCCGACCCACCCCCAAACCTGCCACCCGACCCCCGACCCCCCCGACCCCCACGAAACTATGTCCCCAAACCTGCCACCCGACCACCGAGCCCCCCGACCCATCCCCGAGACTATGTCCCCAAACCCGCCACCCGACCCCCGACCCCCCAAGACTATGTCCCGAATCCCGCCACCCGACCCCTGACCACACCGACCTTCCCGAGACTATGTCCCCAAACCCGCCACCCGACCCCCGACCCCCTGACCACCCCGAGACTATGTCCCCCAACCCGCCACCCGAACCCTGACCCCACCGACCCCCCGAGACCATTTCCCGAAACCAGCCACCCGACCCCCCCGAGACTATGTCCCCTAACCCACCACCCGACCCCCGACTCCCCCGAACCCCCACGAGACTATGTCCCCAAACCCGCCACCCGACCCCCGACCCCCTCGAGACTATGTCCCCAAACCTGCCACCCGACCCCCCCGAATAGTATGTCCCCAAACCCGCCACCAGAACCCGACCGACCCCGACACCCCGAGACTCTGTCCCCAAACCCGCCATCCGACACCCGACCCCCCCAATCCCCCCGAGACTATGACTTTAAACCCGCCACCCGACCACCGACCCCCCGACCCACCCCGAGTCTATGTCCCCAAACACGCCACCCGACCCCCGACCACCCCAAGACTATGTGCCCAATCCCGCCACCTGACCCCTGACCACCCCGAACCCCCCGAGACTATGTCCCCAAACCCGCCACCCGACCACCGACCCCCCGAAGACTATGTCCCGAATCCCGGCACCTGACCCCCGACCACACCGACCTTCCCGAGACTATGTCCCCACAGCCGCCACCCCGACACTCTGACACCCACGAGACTATGTCCCCAGACCCGCCACCCGACCCACAACCACCCCGACCCCCCCCCGAGACTATGTCCCCAAACCCGCCACCCAACTCCCGACCCCCCCGAGCCCACCCCGAGACTATGTCCCCAAACCAACCACCCGACACCCGACCGTCCCGACTCCCCCCGAGACTATGTGCCCAAACCCGCCACCCGGCCCCCGACCCCCCGACACCCCCAAGACTATGTCCCCAAACCCGCCACCCGACGTCCGACCTCCCCGACCCCCCCTGAGACTAAGTCCCCAAACCCGCCACCCCGACCCACCCCGAGACTATGTCCCCAAACCCGCCACCTGACCGTCCCGAATCCCCCCGAGACTATGTGCCTGAACCCGCCACCCGGCCCCCGACCCCCCGACACCCCCAAGACTATGTCCCCAAATCCGCCACCCGACCTCCGACCCCCCTGACCTCCCCATGAGACTCTGTCCCTAAACACGCCGCCCGCCCACCAACCTCCCCGAAACCCACCGAGACTATTTCCCCCAACCCGCCACCCGACCCCCGACCCCCCCCGACACCCCTAAGACTATGTCCCCAAACCCGCCACCCGACCTCCAACCCCCCCGACCCCACTGAAACTATGTCCTCAAACCCGCCACGCGACCCCCGACCCACCCCGAGACTATGTCCGCAAACACGCCACCCGACACCCGACCCACCGCGAGACTATGTCCCCAAACCTGCCACCCGACCCCCGACAACCCCGACCCCCCCCCCCCCCGAGACTATGTCCCTAAATCCGGCACCTGACCACCGACCCCCCCCCGAGACTATGTCCCTAATCCCGCCACCCGACGTCCGACCTCCCCGACCCCCCCGAGACTAAGTCCCCAAACCCGCCACCCGACCCACCCCGAGACTATGTCCCCAAACCCGCCACCCGACACCCAAACACCTCAACCCCCACGAGACTATGTGCCCAAACCCGCCACCCGACCCCCAACACACCCCGAGACTATGTCCCCAAACCTGCCATCCGACACCCGGCCCCCGACCCCCCCAAGAGACTATGTGCCCAAACCCGCCACCCGACTCCCCCGACCCCCCCGAGACTATGTCTCCAAACCCGCCACCTTACCACCGACCCAACCCGAGACTATGTCACTAAACCTGCCACCCGACCACCGACCCCACCCGACCCCCCCGAGACTATGTCCCCAAACCTGCCACCTAACCCCCGACCCACCCCGAGACTATGTCCCGAAAACCGCCACACGACCCCCCCGACCCACCCCCGAGATTATGTCCCCAAACCCGCCACCCGAACTCCGACCCACCCCCAAACCTGCCACCCGACCCCCGACCCCCCCGACCCCCACGAAACTATGTCCCCAAACCTGCCACCCGACCACCGAGCCCCCCGACCCATCCCCGAGACTATGTCCCCAAACCCGCCACCCGACCCCCGACCCCCCAAGACTATGTCCCGAATCCCGCCACCCGACCCCTGACCACACCGACCTTCCCGAGACTATTGTCCCCAAACCCGCCACCCGACCCCCGACCCCCTGACCACCCCGAGACTATGTCCCCCAACCCGCCACCCGAACCCTGACCCCACCGACCCCCCGAGACCATTTCCCGAAACCAGCCACCCGACCCCCCCGAGACTATGTCCCCTAACCCACCACCCGACCCCCGAACCCCCACGAGACTATGTCCCCAAACCCGCCACCCGACCCCCGACCCCCTCGAGACTATGTCCCCAAACCTGCCACCCGACCCCCCCGAATAGTATGTCCCCAAACCCGCCACCAGAACCCGACCGACCCCGACACCCCGAGACTCTGTCCCCAAACCCGCCATCCGACACCCGACCCCCCCAATCCCCCCGAGACTATGACTTTAAACCCGCCACCGGACCACCGACCCCCCGACCCACCCCGAGTCTATGTCCCCAAACACGCCACCCGACCCCCGACCACCCCAAGACTATGTGCCCAATCCCGCCACCTGACCCCTGACCACCCCGAACCCCCCGAGACTATGTCCCCAAACCCGCCACCCGACCACCGACCCCCCGAAGACTATGTCCCGAATCCCGGCACCCGACCCCCGACCACACCGACCTTCCCGAGACTATGTCCCCACACCCGCCACCCGACACTCTGACACCCACGAGACTATGTCCCCAGACCCGCCACCCGACCCACAACCACCCCGACCCCCCCCCCGAGACTATGTCCCCAAACCCGCCACCCAACTCCCGACCCCCCCGAGCCCACCCCGAGACTATGTCCCCAAACCAACCACCCGACACCCGACCGTCCCGACTCCCCCCGAGACTATGTGCCCAAACCCGCCACCCCGGCCCCCGACCCCCCGACACCCCCAAGACTATGTCCCCAAACCCGCCACCCGACGTCCGACCTCCCCGACCCCCCCTGAGACTAAGTCCCCAAACCCGCCACCCGACCCCCCCCGAGACTAAGTCCCCAAACCCGCCACCCGACCCACCCCGAGACTATGTCCCCAAACCCGCCACCCGACACCCAAACACCTCAACCCCCACGAGACTATGTGCCCAAACCCGCCACCCGACCCCCAACACACCCCGAGACTATGTCCCCAAACCTGCCATCCGACACCCGGCCCCCGACCCTCCCAAGAGACTATGTGCCCAAACCCGCCACCCGAACCCCGTCCCCCCCGAGACTATGTCCCCTAAACCGCCACCCGACTCCCCCGATCCCCCCGAGACTATGTCTCCAAACCCGCCACCTTACCACCGACCCAACCCGAGACTATGTCACTAAACCTGCCACCCGACCACCGACCCCACCCGACCCCCCCGAGACTATGGCCCCAAACCTGCCACCTAACCCCCGACCCACCCCGAGACTATGTCCCGAAAACCGCCACACGACCCCCCCGACCCACCCCCGAGATTATGTCCCCAAACCCGCCACCCGAACTCCGACCCACCCCCAAACCTGCCACCCGACCCCCGACCCCCACGAAACTATGTCCCCAAACCTGCCACCCGACCACCGAGCCCCCCGACCCATCCCCGAGACTATGTCCCCAAACCCGCCACCCGACCCCCGACCCCCCAAGACTATGTCCCGAATCCCGCCACCCGACCCCTGAACACACTGACCTTCCCGAGACTATGTCCCCAAACCCGCCACCCGACCCCCGACCCCCTGACCACCCCGAGACTATGTCCCCCAACCCGCCACCCAAACCCTGACCCCACCGACCCCCCGAGACCATTTCCCGAAACCAGCCACCCGACCCCCCCGAGACTATGTCCCCTAACCCACCACCCGACCCCCGACTCCCCCGAACCCCCACGAGACTATGTCCCCAAACCCGCCACCCGACCCCCGACCCCCTCGAGACTATGTCCCCAAACCCGCCACCCAACTCCCGACCCCCCCGAGCCCACCCCGAGACTATGTCCCCAAACCAACCACCCGACACCCGACCGTCCCGACTCCCCCCGAGACTATGTGCCCAAACCCGCCACCCGGCCCCCCGACCCCCCGACACCCCCAAGACTATGTCCCCAAACCCGCCACCCGACGTCCGACCTCCCCGACCCCCCCTGAGACTAAGTCCCCAAACCCGCCACCCGACCCACCCCGAGACTATGTCCCCAAACCCGCCACCCGACACCCAAACACCTCAACCCCCACGAGACTATGTGCCCAAACCCGCCACCCGACCCCCAACACACCCCGAGACTATGTCCCCAAACCTGCCATCCGACACCCGGCCCCCGACCCCCCCAAGAGACTATGTGCCCAAACCCGCCACCCGAACCCCGTCCCCCCCGAGACTATGTCCCCTAAACCGCCACCCGACTCCCCCGATCCCCCCGAGACTATGTCTCCAAACCCGCCACCTTACCACCGACCCAACCCGAGACTATGTCACTAAACCTGCCACCCGACCGCCGACCCCACCCGACCCCCCCGAGACTATGTCCCCAAACCTGCCACCTAACCCCCGACCCACCCCGAGACTATGTCCCGAAAACCGCCACACGACCCCCCCGACCCACCCCCGAGATTATGTCCCCAAACCCGTCACCCGAACTCCGACCCACCCCCAAACCTGCCACCCGACCCCCGACCCCCACGAAACTATGTCCCCAAACCTGCCACCCGACCACCGAGCCCCCCGACCCATCCCCGAGACTATGTCCCCAAACCCGCCACCCGACCCCCGACCCCCCAAGACTATGTCCCGAATCCCGCCACCCGACCCCTGAACACACTGACCTTCCCGAGACTATGTCCCCAAACCCGCCACCCGACCCCCCGACCCCCTGACCACCCCGAGACTATGTCCCCCAACCCGCCACCCAAACCCTGACCCCACCGACCCCCCGAGACCATTTCCCGAAACCAGCCACCCGACCCCCCCGAGACTATGTCCCCTAACCCACCACCCGACCCCCGACTCCCCCGAACCCCCACGAGACTATGTCCCCAAACCCGCCACCCGACCCCCGACCCCCTCGAGACTATGTCCCCAAACCTGCCACCCGACCCCCCCGAATAGTATGTCCCCAAACCCGCCACCAGAACCCGACCGACCCCGACACCCCGAGACTCTGTCCCCAAACCCGCCACCCGACACCCGACCCCCCCAATCCCCCCGAGACTATGACTTTAAACCCGCCACCCGACCACCGACCCCCCGACCCACCCCGAGTCTATGTCCCCAAACACGCCACCCGACCCCCGACCACCCCAAGACTATGTGCCCAATCCCGCCACCTGACCCCTGACCACCCCGAACCCCCCGAGACTATGTCCCCAAACCCGCCACCCGACCACCGACCCCCCGAAGACTATGTCCCGAATCCCGGCACCCGGCCCCCGACCACACCGACCTTCCCGAGACTATGTCCCCACACCCGCCACCCGACACTCTGACACCCACGAGACTATGTCCCCAGACCCGCCACCCGACCCACAACCACCCCGACCCCCCCCGAGACTATGTCCCCAAACCCGCCACCCAACTCCCGACCCCCCCGAGCCCACCCCGAGACTATGTCCCCAAACCAACCACCCGACACCCGACCGTCCCGACTCCCCCCGACACTATGTGCCCAAACCCGCCACCCGACCCCCGATCCCCCGACACCCCCAAGACTATGTCCCCAAACCCGCCACCCCGACCTCCGACCCCCCCGACCCCCCCACGAGACTCTGTCCCTAAACACGCCGCCCGCCCACCGACCCCCCCGAAACCCACCGAGACTATTTCCCCCGACCCCCGACCCCCCCTGACACCCCTAAGACTATGTCTCCAAACCCGCCACCCGACATCCAACCCCCCCGACCCCACTGAAACTATGTCCCCAAACCCCCCGATCCCCCCCGAGACTATGTCCGCAAACACGCCACCCGACACCCGAGCCACCGCGAGACTATGTCCCCAAACCCGCCACCCGACCCCCGACACCCCCGACCCCCCCCCCGAGCCTATGTCCCTAAATCCGGCACCTGACCACCGACCCCCCCCGAGACTATGTCCCTAATCCCGCCACCCGCCACCCGACCCACCCCGAGACTATGTCCCCAAACCCGCCACCCGACACCCAAACACCTCAACCCCCACGAGACTATGTGCCCAAACCCGCCACCCGACCCCCAACACACCCCGAGACTATGTCCCCAAACCTGCCACCTGACCCCCCCAGAGATTATGTCCCCAAACTTGCCACCTGACCCCCGACCCACCCCGAGACTATGTCCCCAAACCCCACACCCGACCCCCGTCCCCCCCGCCCCTCTGAGACTATGTCCGCAAACCCGCCACCCGACCCCCCCCAAGAGTCTCTGTCCCCAAAGCCGCCAACCGGCCCCCGACTCCCCCGAGACTAAGTCCCCAAACCCGCCACCCAACCCCCGACCCACCCCGAGACTATTTCCGCATACCCGCTTCCGACCCCCGACACCCCTCGAGACTATGTTCCCAAACCCGCCACCCGACCCCCCGACCCCCCAAGACTATGTCCCCAATCTCGCCACCCGACCCCCGACCACCCTGAACCCCACGAGACTATGTCCCCAAACCCGCCACCCGACCCCCGACCCCCCCAAGACTATGTCCCGAATCCCGGCACCCGACCCTCGACCCCACCGACCTTCCCGAGACTATGTCCCCACACCCGCCACCCGACCCCCGACCCCCCCCCGAGACTATGTCCCCAAACCCGCCACCCAACCCCCAAACCCCCCGATCCCCCCCGAGACTATGTCCGCAAACACGCCACCCGACACCCGACCCACCGCGAGACTATGTCCCCAACCCGCCACCCGACCCCCGACAACCCCGACCCCCCCCCCGAGACTATGTCCCTAAATCCGGCACCTGACCACCGACCCCCCCCGAGACTATGTCCCTAATCCCGCCACCCGACCACCGAACCACTCCGAGACTATGTCCCCAAACCCGCCACCCGACGTCCGACCCCCCCGACCCCCCCCCGAGACTAAGTCCCCAAACCCGCCACCCGACCCACCCCGAGACTATGTCCCCAAACCCGCCACCCGACACCCAAACACCTCAACCCCCACGAGACTATGTGCCCAAACCCGCCACCTGACCCCCAACACACCCCGAGACTATGTCCCCAAACCCGCCACCTGACCCCCGTACCCCCTGCCCCTGCGAGACTATGTCCGCAAACACGCCACCTGACCCAGCCGACCCCCCCAAGAGGCTCTGCCCCAAGCACGCCACCCGACTCCCCCGAGACTATGTCCCAAACCCGCCACCCGAACCCCCGAGTCTATGTCCCCAAACCCGCCACCCCGACCCCCTAAACCCCCGACCCCCCCGAGACCATGTCCCAAACCCGCCACCCGACCCCCGACCCACCCCAAGACTACGTCCCCAAACCTGACACCCGACCCCCCCGAGATTATGTCCCCAAACCCGCCAACCGACCCCCGACCCACCCCGAGACTATGTCCCCAAACCTGCCATCTGACCCCCGACCCACTCCGACTGCCAAGAGACTATGTCCGTAAACCCGCCACCCGACCCCCGACACCCCCGACACCCCCTAGACTATGTCCCTAAACCCGCCACCCGACCACCGACCCCCTAGACCCACCCCGAGACTACGTCCGCAAACCCGCCTCCCGACCCCCGACCCCCCGTCCCCAGTGAGCCTATGTCCCCAAACCCGCCGCCCGACACCCGACCCCACCGAACCACCCGAGACTGTGTCCCCAAACCCACCACCGACACCCCTGAACCCCCTGAGACTATGTACCCAAACCCGCCACCAAACCCCAGACCCACCCCGAGACTATGTCCCCAAACCCCCCACCCGACCCCAGACCCACCCCGAGACTATGTCCCCAAACCCGCCACCCCGACCCCCCCGACCCCCCTGAGACTATGTCCCCAATCCCGCCACCTGACCCCCGACCCACCCCGAGAATCTGTCCCCGAACCCGCCACCTGACCCCCCGACACACATGAGACTATGCCCCAAACCCGCCATCCAAAGCCCGACACCCCCGCCCCCCCTGTGACCATGTCACTAATCCCGCCACCCCGACCACCGACACCCCCGAGACTATATCCCCAAACCCGACACCTGAACCCGTCCCCCCCCACCCCTCCGAGACTATGTCCGCAAACCCGCCACCTGACCCCGCCGACCCCCCCATGAGACTCTGTCCTCAAACCCGCCACCCGACCCCCGACCCCCCCGTGACTATGTCCCAAACCCGCCACCTGACCCCCCGAGACTATGTTCCCAAACCCGCCACCCGATCCCCGACCCACCCCGAGACTGTCCCCAAACCTGCCACCCCGACCCACCCCGAGATTATGTCCCCAAACCCGCCACCCGACCCCCCACCCACCCCGAGACTATGTCCCCAAACCCGCCAGCCGACACCCGACCACCCCGACACCCTCGAGACTATGTCCACAAACCCGCCATCCGACCCCCCGACACCCCACCCACACCGAGACTATGTCCCCAAACCCGCCAGCCGACACCCGACCACCCCGACACCCAAGAGACTATGTCCCTAAACCCGCCATCTGACCCCCGACACCCCCGACCCCCCCCGAGACTATGTCCCTAAACCCGCCACCCAACCACCGACCCCATAGACCCACCCCGAGACTATGTCCTCAAACCCTCCACCCGACCCCCGACCCCCCCGTGACTATGTCCCAAACCCGCCACCTGACCCCCCGAGACTATGTGCCCAAACCCGCCACCCGATCCCCGACCCACCCCGAGACTATGTCCCCAAACCTGCCACCCGACCCACCCCGAGATTATGTCCCCAAACCCGCCACCCGACCCCCCACCCACCCCGAGACTATGTCCCCAAACCCGCCAGCCGACACCCGACCACCCCGACACCCAAGAGACTATGTCCCTAAACCCGCCATCCGACCCCCGACACCCCCGACCCCCCCGAGACTATGTCCCTAAACCCGCCTCCCGACCCCTGACCCCCCCGACCCCATTGAGACTATGTCCCCAAACACACCACCCGACCCCCGACCCCCCCAAGACTATGACCCCAAACCCGCCACCCGAAACCCGAACTCCCCGAACCACCCGAGACTATGTCCCCAAGCCCGCCACCCGACACCCCCGACCCCCCCGAGACTATGTCCCCAAACCCGACCCCCGACCCCCCGACCAACCGACCCACCCAAGACTATGTCCCCAAACCCGCCACCCGACCCCCACGATCCCTCCCGAGAATAGTCCCCAAACCCGCCACCCGACTCCCGACACCCCCAAGACTGTTTCCCCAAACCCGCCACCCGACCGCTGAACCCCCGACCCACGACCCCAAACCCACCGCCCGACCCCCGACCCACCCCGAGACTATGTCCCCAAACTTGCCACCCGACGCCCGACCCCACCGACCCCCCCGAGACTATGTCCCCAAACCCGCCACCCGACTCCTGACCCCCCCGACCCCCCGAGACTATTTCCCCAAACCCGCCACACGACCCCCCGACCAACCGACCCACCCGAGACTATGTCCCCAAACCCGCCACCCGACCCCCACGATCTCTCCCGAGAATAGTCCCCAAACCCGCCACCCGACTCCCGACACCCCCCGAGACTGTTTCCCCAAACCCGCCACCCGACCGCTGAACCCCCGACCCACCCGAGACTATGTCCCCAAACCCGCCACCCGACCCCCACGATCCTTCCCGAGAATAGTCGCCAAACCCGCCACCCGACTCCCGACTCCCCCCTAGACTGTTTCCCCAAACCCGCCACCCGACCGCTGAGCCCCCGACCCACCCGAGACTATGTCCCCAAACCCTCCACCCGACCCCCTACCCACCCCGAGACTATGTCCCCAAACCTGCCAACCGACGCCCGACCCCACCAACCCCCCCCCCCCGAGACTATGTCCCCAAACCTGCCACACGACACCCCCGACCCCCCCGAGACTATTTCCCCAAACCCGCCACCCGACCCCCCGACCAACCGACCCACCCGAGACTATGTCCCCAAACCTGCCACCCGACACCCGACCCCACCCACCCCCCCGAGACTATGTCCCCAAACACGCCATCCGACCCCCGACCCACCCGATCCCCCGAGACTATTTCCCCAAACCCGCCACCCGACCGCTGAGCCCCCGACCCACCCGAGACTATGTCCCCAAACCCGCCACCCGACCCCCGACCCACCCCGAGACTATGTCCCCAAACCTGCCACCCGACGCCCGACCCCACCGACCCCCCCCCCGAGACTATGTCCCCAAACCCGCCACCCGACCCCCGACCCCCCACGAGACTATGTCCCTAAACCGGCCACCCAACCACTGAGCCTCCCGACCCGTCCCCGAGACTATGTCCGCAAACGCGCCTCCCAAACCCCGACCCCCCCCGAGACTATGTCCCCAAACCCACCACCCGACCCCCGATACCCCCAAGACTATGTCCCGAATCCCGCCACCCGACCCCCGACAACTCCGATCTTCCCGAGACTGTGTCCCCAATCCTGCCACCCGACCCCCTGACTTCCACGAGACTATGTCCCCAAACCCGCCAGCCAACAACCGACCACCCCGACACCCAAGAGACGATGTCCCTAAACCCGCCATCCGACCCCCGACACCCCCGACCCCCCCGAGACTATGTCCCTAAACCCGCCACCCGACCACCGACCCCCTAGACCCACCCCGAGACTATGTCAGCAAACCCGCCTCCCGACCCCCGACCCCCCCGACCCCATTGAGACTATGAACCCAAACACACCACCCAACCCCCGACCCCCCCCAAGACTATGACCCCAAACCCGCCACCCGAAACCCGAACCCCCCGAACCACCCGAGACTATGTCCCCAAACCTGCCACACGACACCCCCCGACCCCCCCGAGACTATTTCCCCAAACCCGCCACCCGACCCCCCCGACCAACCGACCCACCCGAGACTATGTCCCCAAACCTGCCACCCGACACCCGACCCCACCGACCCCCCCGAGACTATGTCCCCAAACACGCCATCCGACCCCCGACCCACCCGACCCCCTGAGACTATTTCCCCAAACCCGCCACACGACCCCCCGACCAACCGACCCACCCGAGACTATGTCCCCAAACCCGCCACCCCGCCCCCCCACGATCCTTCCCGAGAATAGTCGCCAAACCCGCCACCCGACTCCCGACACCCCCGAGACTGTTTCCCCAAACCCGCCACCCCGACCGCTGAACCCCCGACCCACCCGAGACTATGTCCCCAAACCCGCCGCCCGACCCCCCGACCCACCCCGAGACTATGTCCCCAAACCTGCCACCCGACGCCCGACCCCACCGACCCCCTCCCGAGACTATGTCCCCAAACCCGCCACCCGACCCCCGACCCCCCACGAGACTATGTCCCCAAACCCGCCACCCGACACCCAACCCCCCCGACCACCCCAAAACTGTCCCTAAACCGGCCACCCGACCACCGAGCCTCCCGACCCTTCCCCGAGACTATGTCTGCAAACGCGCCTCCCGAACCCCGACCCCCCCCGAGACTATGTCCCGAATCCCACCACACGACCCCCGACCACTCCGACCTTCCCGAGACTGTGTCCCCAAACCCGCCACCCGACACCCGACCCTCTGACCTCCACGAGACTATGTCCCTAAACCCGCCACCCGACCCCCGACCCCCCCCCGAGACTATGTCCCTAAACCCACCACCCGACCACCGACCCCCTAGACCAACCCCGAGACTATGTCCGCAAACCCGCCTCCCGACCCCCGACACCACCGACCCCATTGAGACTATGTCCCCAAACACACCACCCGACCCCCAACCCCCCCAAGACTATGTCCCCCAAACCCGCCACCCCGAAACCCGAATCCCCCGACCCCCCCGAGACTATGTCCCTAAACACGCAACCCGACCCCTGACCACCCGATATCCCCCGAGACTGTTTCCCCAAACCCGCCACGCGACCGCTGAACCCCCGACCCACCCGAGACTATGTCCCCAAACCCGCCGCCCGACCCCCGACCCACCCCGAGACTATGTCCCCAAACCCGCCACCCCGAAACCCGAACCCCCCGACCCCCCCGAGACTATGTCCCTAAACACGCAACCCGACCCCTGACCACCCGATATCCCCCGAGACTGTTTCCCCAAACCCGCCACGCGACCGCTGAACCCCCGACCCACCCGAGACTATGTCCCCAAACCCGCCACCCGACGCCCGACCCCCCCGACACCCACGAGACTATGTCCCCAAAACCACCATCTGATGTCCGAACACCCCGACCCCCCCCGAGACTATGTCACTAAACCCGCCACCCGACCACTGACCCCACCGAACCCCCCCTGAGACAACATCCCCAAACCCGACACCCGACCCCCGTACACCCTGCCCCTCCGAGACTATGTCCGCAAACACGCCACCTGACCCCGCCGACCCCCCCAAGAGGCTCTGTCCCCAAGCACGCCACCCGACCCCCGAATCCCCCGAGACTATGTCCCAAACCCGCCACCCCGAACCCCCGAGACTATGTCCCCAAACCCGCCACCCGACCCCCAAAACCCCCGACCCCCCGAGACTATGTCCCCAAACCCGCCACGCGACCCCCGACCCACCCCAAGACTATGTCCCCAAACCTGACACCCGACTACCCCGAGATTATGTCCCCAAACCCGCCAACCGACCCCTGACCCACCCCGAGACTATGTCCCCAAACCTGCCAGCCGACCCCCGACCCACCCCGACTCCCAAGAGACTATGTCCCTAAACCCGCCACCCCGACCACCGACCCCCTAGACCCACCCCGAGACTATGTCCGCAAACCCGCCACCCGACACCCGACCCCCCCGAACCACCCGAGACTGTGTCCCCAAACCTGCCACCGACACCCCTGAACCCCCCGAGACTATGTCCCCAAACCCGCCACCCGACCCCAGACCCACCCCAAGACTATGACCCCAAACCCCACCCGACACCCCCCCGAGACTATGTCCCCAAACCCCCCACCCGACCCCAGACCCACCCCGAGACTATGTCCCCAAACCCGCCACCTGACCCCCCCCGACCCCCCTGAGACTATGTCCCCAATCCCGCCACCTGACCCCCGACCCACCCCGAGAATCTGTCCCCGAACCCGCCACCTGACCCCCCGACACACACGAGACTATGCCCCAAACCCGCCATCCAAAGCCCGACACACCCGACCCCCCCGTGACCATGCCACTAATCCCGCCACCCGACCACCGACTCCCCCGACCCCCCCGAGACTATATCCCCAATCCCGACACCTGAACCCGTCCCCCCCACCCCTCCGAGACTATGTCCGCAAACCCGCCACCTGACCCCGCCGACCCCCCCAAGAGACTCTGTCCTCAAACCCGCCACCCGACCCCCGACCCCCTGTGACTATGTCCCTAAACCCACCACCCGACCACCGACCCCCTAGACCAACCCCGAGACTATGTCCGCAAACCCGCCTCCCGACCCCCGACCCCACCGACCCCATTGAGACGATATCCCGAAACACACCACCCGACGCCCGACCCCCCCCAAGACTATGACGCCAAATCCGACAACCGAACGCCGACCCCCCGACCCCCCCGAGACTATGTCCCCAAACCCTCCACCCAACACCCTGACCCCCCGATATCCCCCGAGACTGTTTCCCGAAACCCGCTACGCGACCGCTGAACCCCCGACCCACCCCAGACTATGTCCCTAAACCCGCCGCCCGAACCCCGACCCATCCCAAGACTATGTCCCCAAACCCGCCACCCGACGCCCGACCCCCCCGACACCCACGAGACTACGTCCCCAAACCCGACACCCGACCCCCGTACCCCCTGCCCCTCCGAGACTATGTCCACAAACTCGCCACCTGAGCCCGCCGAACCCCCCAAGAGGCTCTGACCCCAAGCACGCCACCCGACCCCCGACTCCCCTGAGACTATGTCCCAAACCCGCCACCCGAACCCCCGAGACTATGTCCCCAAACCCGCCACCCAAACCCCGAAACCCCCGAGCCCCCCCCGAGACTATGTCCCTAAACCCGCCACCCGACCCCCGACACCTCCGACCCCCCCCCCGAGACTATGTCCCTAAACCCGCCACCCGACCCCCGACACCCCCGACCCCCCCCCGAGACTATGTCCCTAAACCCGCCACCCGACCCCCGACACCCCCGACCCCCCCCCGAGACTATGTCCCTAAACCCGCCACCCGACCACCGACCCCCTAGACCCACCCCGAGACCATGTCCGCAAACCCGCCTCCCAACCCCCGACCCCCCTGTCCCCACTGAGACTATGTCCCCAAACCCGCCACCCGACACCCGACCCCCCCGAACCACCCGAGACTATGTCCCCAAACCCGCCACCCGACACCCGACCCCCCCGAACCCCCCAAGACTATGTCCCCAAACCCGCCACCCGACCCCCCCCCCCGACCCCCCGGAGACTATGTCCCCAATCCCGCCACCTGACCCCAGACCCACCCCGAGACTATGACCACAAACCCACCACCCGACCCCCGACCCCCCCGAGACTATGTCCCCAAACCCGCCATCCAAAGCCTGACCAACCCCGAGACTATGTCCCCAAACCCGCCACCCGACACCGCGACCAACCGACCCCCCTGAGACTATGTCCCCAAACCCGCCACCGACACCCCTGAACCCCCCGAGACTATGTCCCCAAACCCGCCACCCCGACCCCAGACCCACCCCAAGACTATGACCCCAAACCCCCTCCGACCCCCCCCAAGACTATGTCCCCAAACCCGCCACCCGACCCCAGACCCACCCCGAGACTATGTCCCCAAACCCGCCACCCGACTCCCGACCACCCCCAAGACTATGTCCCCAAACCCGCCACCCGACCCCCCCCCCGACCCCCCGGAGACTATGTCCCCAATCCCGCCACCTGACCCCCGACCCACCCCGAGAATCTGTCCCCGAACCCGCCACCTGACCCCCCGACACACACGAGAATATGCCCCAAACCCGCCATCCAAAGCCCGACACCCCCGACCCCCCCGTGACCATGTCACTAATCCCGCCACCCCGACCACCGACTCCCCCCACCCCTCCGAGACTATGTCCGCAAACCCGCCACCTGACCCCGCCGACCCCCCCAAGAGACTCTGTCCTCAAACCCGCCACCCGACCCCCGACCCCCCCCGTGACTATATCCCAAACCTGCCACCTGACTCCCCCGAGACTATGTGCCCAAACCCGCCACCCGATCCCGGACCCACCCTGAGACTATGTCCCCAAACCTGCCACCCGACCCACCCCGAGACTATGTCCGCAAACGCGCCTCCCGAACCCCGACCCCCCCGAGACTATGTCCCCAAACCCACCACCCGACCCCCGACACCCCCAAGACTATGTCCTCAAACCCGCCACCCGACACCCGACCCCCTGATCTCCACGAGACTATGTCCCCAAACCCGCCAGCCGACACCCGACCCACCCCGACTCCCAAGAGACTATGTCCCTAAACCCGCCACCCGACCCCCGACACCCCCGACCCCCCCGAGACTATGTCTCTAAACCCGCCACCCAACCACCGACCCCCTAGACCCACCCCGAGACTATGTCCGCAAACCCACCTCCCGACCCCCGACCCCCCCGTCCCCAGTGAGACTGTGTCCCCAAACCCGCCACCCGACACCCGACCCCCCCGAACCACCCGAGACTGTGTCCCCAAACCCGCCACCGACACCCCTGAACCCCCCGAGACTATGTCCCCAAAACCGCCACCCGACCCCAGACCCACCCCGAGACTATGACCACAAACCCGCCACCCGACCCCCGACCCCCCCGAGACTATGTCCCCAAATCGCCACCCGACCCCCGACCAACCCCGAGACTATGTCCCCAAACCCGCCACCCGACACCGCGACCAACCGACCCCCCTGAGACTATGTCCCCAAACCCGCCACCCGACCCCAGACCCACCCCGAGACTATGACCCCAAACCCCCTCCGACCCCACCCAAGACTATGTCCCCAAACCCGCCACCCGACCCCAGACCCACCCCGAGACTATGTCCCCAAACCCGCCACCCGACTCCCGACCTCCCCCGAGACTATGTCCCCAAACCCGCCACCCGACCCCCCCCGACCCCCCGGAGACTATGTCCCCAATCCCGCCACCTGACCCCCGACCCACCCCGAGAATCTGTCCCCGAACCCGCCACCTGACCCCCCGACACACACGAGAATATGCCCCAAACCCGCCATCCAAAGCCCGACACCCCCGACCCCCCCCGAGACCATGTCACTAATCCCGCCACCAGACCACCGACTCCCCCGACGCCCCCGAGATTATATCCCCAAACCCGACACCCGAACCCGTCCCCCCCACCCCTCCGAGACTATGTCCGCAAACCCGCCACCTGACCCCGCCGACCCCCCCAAGAGACTCTGTCCTCAAACCCGCCACCCGACCCCCGACCCCCCCCATGACTATGTCCCAAACCAGCCACCTGACACCCCGAGACTATGTGCGCAAACCCGCCACCCGATCCCGGACCCACCCTGAGACTATGTCCCCAAACCTGCCACCCGACCCACCCCGAGACTATGTCCGCAAACGCGCCTCCCGAACCCCGACACCCCCGAGACTATGTCCCCAAACCCACCACCCGACCCCCGACACCCCCAAGACTATGTCCTCAAACCCGCCACCCGACACCCGACCCCCTGATCTCCACGAGACTATGTCCCCAAACCCGCCAGCTGACACCCGACCACCCCGACACCCAAGAGACTATGTCCCTAAACCCGCCACCCGACACCCGACCCCCCCCAAGACTATGTCCCTAAACCCACCACCCGACCACCGACCCCCTAGACCCACCCCGAGACTATGTCCGCAAACCCGCCTCCCGACCCCCGACCCCACCGACCCCATTGAGACTATGTCCCCTAACACACCACCCGACCCCCCACGATCCCTCCCGAGAATAGTCCCTAAACCGCCACCCGACTCCCGACACCCCCCGAGACTGTTTCCCCAAACCCGCCACCCGACCGCTGAACCCCCGACCCACCCCGAGACTATGTCCCCAAACCTGCCACCCGACGCCCGACCCCACCGACCCCCCCCGAGACTATGTCCCCAAACCCGCCACCCGACCCCCGACGCCCCCGTCCCCCGAGACTATTTCCCCAAACCCGCCACCCGACCAACCGACCCACCCGAGACTATGTTCGCAAACCCGCCACCCGACCCCCATGATCCTTCCCGAGAATAGTCGCCAAACCCGCCACCCGACTCCCGACACCCCCCGAGACTGTTTCCCCAAACCCGCCACCCGACCGCTGAACCCCCGACCCACCCAGAGACTATGTCCCCAACCCCCCACGCGACTACCGACCCACCCCGAGACTATGTCCCCAAACCTGCTACCCGACGCCCGACCCCACCGACCCCCCCGAGACTATGTCCCCAAACCCGCCCCCCGACCCCCGACCCCCCACGAGACTATGTCCCCAAACCCGCCACCCGACACCCGACCCCCCCACCCCCCCGAAACTGTCCCTAATCCGGCCACCCGACCACCGTGCCTCCCGACACTTCACCGAGACTATGTCCGCAAACGCGCCTCCCGAACCCTGACCCCCCCAAGACTATGTCCCCAAACCCGCCACCCGACCCCCGACACCCCCAAGACTAAGTCCCGAATCCCGCCACCCGACCCCCGACCACACCGACCTTCCCGAGACTGTGTCCCCAAACCCGCCACCCCGACGCCCGATCCCCTGACCTCCACGAGACTATGTCCCCAAACCCGCCAGCCGACACCCGACCACCCCGACACCCAAGAGACTATGTCCCTAAACCCGCCACGCGACCCCCGACACCCCCGACCCCCCCGAGACTATGTCCCTAAACCCGCCACCCGACCACCGACCCCCTAGACCACCCCGAGACTATGTCCGCAAACCCGCCTCCCGACCCCACCTACCCCATTGAGACTATGTCCCCAAACACACCACCCGACATCCCCAAGACTATGACCCCAAACCCGCCAATCGAAACCCGACACCCCCGACCCCCCCGAGACTATGTCCCCAAACCCGACACCCGAATGCCGACCCCCCCCGACCCCCCCGAGACTATTTCCCCAAACCCGCCACCCGACCCCCTGACCAACCGACCCACCCAAGACTATGTCCCCAAACCCGCCACCCGACCCCCCGACCAACCGACCCACCGGAGACTATGTCCCCAAACCCGCCACCCGACCCCCACGATCCCTCCCGAGAATAGTCCCCAAACCCGCCACCCGACTCCCGACACCCCGCGAGACTGTTTCCCCAAACCCGCCACCCGACCGCTGAACCCCCGACCCACCCGAGACTATGTCCCCAAACCCGCCGCCCGACCCCCAACCCCCCCGAGACTATGTCCCCAAACCCGACCCCCCGACCCCCCACGAGACTATGTCCCCAAACCCGCCACCCGACACCCGACCCCCCCGACCCCCCCGAAACTGTCCCTAAACCGGCCAGCCGACCACCGAGTCTCCCGACCCTTCCCCGAGACTATGTCCGCAAACGCGCCTCCTGAACCCCGACCCCCCCGAGACTATGTCCCCAAACCCGCCACTCGAACCCCGACACCCCCAAGACTATGTCCCGAATCCCGCCACCCGACCCCCGACCACACCGACCTTCCCGAGACTGTGTCCCCAAACCCGCCACCCGACACCCGACCCCCCTGACCTCCACGAGACTATGTCGCCAAACCCGCCAGCCGTCCCACAACCTCCCGACCCCCCCGAGACTATGTCCCCAAACCCGACAACCGACTCCCGACCCCCCCGAGCTTCCCCAAGACTATGTCCCCAAACCCGCCACCCAACACCCGACCGTCCCGACTCCCCCCGAGACTCTGTCCCCAATCTCGCCACCCCGACCGCCGACCCCCGACCCCCACGACACCCCCAAGACTATGTCCCCAAACCCGCCACCCGACCCCCCGACACCCCCACCCCCCTACGAGACTCTGTCCCCAAACCCACCACCCGAAGCCCGATACCCCCCGACCCCCCAGTGACTATGTCACTAAACCCGCCTCCCGACCACCGACCCCCAAGACCCACCGCGAGACTATGTCCACAAACCCGCCTCCCGACCCCCGATCCCCCGATACCCCGAGACTTTGTCCCCAAACACGCCACACGACCCCCGACCCCACCAAGTCTATGTCCCCAAACCCACCACCTGACACCCGAGCCACCCCGAGACTATGACCCCAAACCCGCCACCCGACCCCCGACCCCCCCGACACCCTTGAGACTCTGTCCCCAAACCCTCCACCCGAAGCCCGATACACCCGACCCCCCCCGTGACTATGTCACTAAACCCGCCAACCGACCACCGACCCCCCTGACCCCCCCGAGACTATGTCCCCAAACCTGACACCTGACCCCCGCCCCCCCGCCTCCCCGAGACTATGTCCGCAAACCCGCCACCCGACCCGGCCGAGTCCCCCAAGAGACTCTGTCCCCAAACCCGCCACCCGACCTCCGACCCACCCCGAGACTATGTCTTCAAACCCGCCACCCGATCCCCTCCACACCCCGAGTCTATGTCCCCAAACCCGCCACCCGACCCACCCCGAACCCCCGACCGCCCCCGAGACTATGTCCCTAAACCCGCCACCCGACCACCGACCCCCAAGACCCACCCCGAGACTATGTCCGCAAACCCGCCTCCCGACCCCCTCCACACCCCGAGTCTATGTCCCCAAACCCGCCACCCGACCTCCGACCCACCCCGAGACTATGTCTTCAAACCCGCCACCCGATCCCCTCCACACCCCGAGACTATGTCCCCAAACCCGCCACCCCGACCCACCCCGAACCCCCGACCGCCCCCGAGACTATGTCCCTAAACCCGCCACCCGACCACCGACACCCAAGACCCACCCCGAGACTATGTCCGCAAACCCGCCTCCCGACCCCCGATCCCCCGATACCCCGAGACTTTGTCCCCAAACACGCCACACGACCCCCGACCCCACCAAGACTATGTCCCCAAACCCGACAACCGAACGCCGACCACCCGACCCCCCCCGAAACTATGTCCCCAAACCCTCTCCCCGACTCCCTGACCAACTGACCACCCCCGAGACTATGTCCCTAAACACGCAACCCGACCCCTGACCCCCCGATATCCCCCGAGACTGTTTCTCCAAACCCGCCACGCGACCGCTGAACCCCCGACCCACCCGAGACTATGTCCCCAAACCCGCCGCCCGACCCCCGACCCACCCCGAGACTATGTCCCCAAACCCGCCACCTGACCCCTGACCCCCCCGACACCCACGAGACTATGTCCCCAAAACCGCCATCTGAAGTCCGAGCACCCCGACCCCCCCGAGACTATGTCACTAAACCCGCCACCCGACCACTGACCCCACCAAACCCCCCCGAGACTACATCCCCAAACCCGACACCCGACCCCCGTACCCCCTGCCCCTCCGAGACTATGTCCGCAAGCCCGCCACCTGACCCCGCCGACCCCCCCAAGAGACTCTGTCCCCAAACCCGCCACCCAACCCCCGAAACCCCCGACCCCCCCGAGACTATGTCCCCAAACCCGCCACCCAACCCACCCCAAGACTATGTCCCCAATCCTGACACCCGACCCCCCTGAGATTATGTCCCCAAACCCGCCAACCGACCCCCGACCCACCCCGAGACTATGTCCCCAAACCTGCCAGCCGACCCCCGACACACCCCGACTCCCAAGAGACTATGTCCCTAAACCCGCCACCCGACCCCCGACACCCCCGACCCCCCCCCCGAGACTATGTCCGCAAACCCGCCTCCCGACCCCCGACCCCCCTGTCCCCAGTGAGACTGTGTCCCCAAACCCGACACCCGACCCCCCAAGACTGTGTCTCCGAACCCGCCACCGACACCCCTGAACCCCCCGAGACTATGTCCCCAAACCCACCACCCGATCCCAGACCCACCCCGAGACTATGACCCCATCCCACCACCCGGCCACCGACCCCCCCCCCCGAGACTATGTGCCCAAATCGCCACACGACCCCCGACCACCCCCGAGACTATGTCCCCAAACCCGCCACCCGACCTCAGACCCACCCCGAGACTATGACCCCAAACCCCCCCCGACCACCCCCGAGACTATGTCCCCAAACCCGCCACCCGACCCCAGACCCACCCCGAGACTATGTCCCCAAACCCGCCACCCGACCCCCGAACACCCCCGTGACTAGGTCCCCAAACCCGCCACCCGACCCCCCCGACCCCCCTGAGACTATGTCCCCAATCCCGCCACCTGACCCCCGACCCACCCCGAGAATCTGTCCCCGAACCCGCCACCTGACCCCCCGACACACACGAGACTATGCCCCAAACCCGCCATCCAAAGCCCGACACCCCCGACCCCCCCCGAGACCATGTCACTAATCCCGCCACCCGACCACCGACACCCCCAACCCCCCCGAGACTATATCCCCAAACCCGACACCCGAACCCGTCCCCCCCGCCCCTCCGAGACTATGTCCGCAAACCCGCCACCTGACCCCGCCGACCCCCCCAAGAGACTCTGTCCTCAAACCCGCCACCCGACCCCCGACCCCCCCCGTGACTATGTCCCAAACCCGCCACCTGTCCCCCCCGAGACTATGTGCCCAAACCCGCCACCCCGATGCCCGACCCACCCCGAGACTATGTCCCCAAACCTGCCACCCGACCCACCCCGAGACTATGTCCCCAAACCCGCCACCCGACCCACCACCCACCCCGAGACTATGTCCCCAGCCCGCCAGCCGACACCCGACCACCCCGACACCCAAGAGACTATGTCCCTAAACCCACCAACCGACCACCGACACCCCCTACCCCACCGAGACGATGTCCCTACACCCGCCACCCGACCACCGACCCCCTAGACCCACCCCGAGACTATGTCCGCAAACCCGCCTCCCGACCCCCGACCCCATTGAGACTATGTCCCCAAACACACCACCCAACCCCCGACCCCCCAAGACTATGACCCCAAACCTGCCACCCGAAACCTGAACCCCCCGAACCACCCGAGACTATGTCCCCAAACCCGCCACCCGACACCCCCGACCCCCCCGAGTCTATATCCCCAAACCCGACACCCGAACGCCGACCCCCCCGACCCCCCCGACCCCCCCGAGACTATTTCCCCAAACCCGGCACCCGACACCCCGACCAACCGACCCACCCGAAACTATGTCCCCAAACCCGCCACCCCGACCCCCACGATCCCTCCCGAGAATAGTCCCCAAACCCGCCACCCCGACTCCCGACACCTCCGAGACTGTTTCCCCAAACCCGCCACCCGACCGCTGAACCCCCGACCCACCCGAGACTATGTCCCCAAACCCGCCACCCGACTCCCGACACCTCCGAGACTGTTTCCCCAAACCCGCCACCCGACCGCTGAACCCCCGACCCACCCGAGACTATGACCCCAAACCAGCCGCCCGACGCCCGACCCACCCCGAGACTATGTCCCCAAACCTGCCACCCGACGCCCGACCCCACCGACCCCCCTTGAGACTATGTCCCCAAACCCGCCACCCGACCCCCGACCCCCCACGAGACTATTTCCCCAAACCCGCCACCCGACCCCCGACCCCCCACGAGACTATTTCCCCAAACCCGCCACCCGACACCCGACCCCCCCTCGCCCCCCCGAAACTGTCCCTAAACCGGCCACCCGACCACCGAGACTCCCGACCCTTCCCCGAGACGATGTCCGCAAATGCGCCTCCCGCACCCCGACGCCCCCGAGACTATGTCCCCAAACCCACCACCCGACCCCCGACAACCCCAAGATTATGTCCCGAATCCCGCCACCCCGACACCCGACCACACCGACCTTCCCGAGACTGTGTCCCCAAACCCGCCACCCGACACCCGACCCCCGACCCCCTGACCTCCACAAGACTATGTTCCCAAACCCGCCAGCCGACACCCGATCACCCCGGCACCCAAGAGACTATGTCCCTAAACCCGCCACCCGACCCCCGACACCCCCGACCCACCCCGAGACTATGTCCCTAAACCTGCCACCCGACCACCGACCCCCTAGACCCACCCCGAGACTATGTCCGCAAACCCGCCTCCCGACCCCCGACCCCACCGACCCCATTGAGACTATGTCCCCAAACACACCACCCGACCCCCGACCCCCCCAAGACTATGACCCCAAACCCGCCACACGAAATCCGAACCCCCGAACCACCCGAGACTATGTCCCCAAACCCGACACCCGAATGCCGACACCCCCGACCCCCCCGAGACTATTTCCCCAAACCCGCCACCCGACCCCCCGACCAACCGACCCACCCGAGACTATGTCCCCAAACCCGCCACCCGACCCCCACGATCCCTCCCGAGAAAAGTCCCCAAACCCGCCACCCCGACTCCCGATACCCCCCGAGACTGTTTCCCCAAACCCAGCACCCGACCGCTGAACCCCCGACCCACCCGAGACTATGTCCCCAAACCCGCCGCCCGACCCCCAACCCACCCCGAGACTATGTCCCCAAACCTGCCACCCGACGCCCGACCCCACCGACCCCCCCGAGACTATGTCCCCAAACCCGCCACCCCGACCCCCGACGCCCCCGAGACTATTTCCCCAAACCCGCCACCCGACCAACCGACCCACCCGAGACTATGTCCCCAAACCCGCCACCCGACCCCCACGATCCTTCCCGAGAATAGTCGCCAAACCCGCCACCCCGACTCCCGACACCCCCCGAGACCGTTTCCCCAAACCCGACACCCGACCGCTGAACCCCCGACCCACCCGAGACTATGTCCCCAAACCCGCCGCGCGACCCCCGACCCACCCCGAGACTATGTCCCCAAAGCTGCCAACCGACGCCCGACCCCCCCGAGACTATGTCCCCAAACCCGCCACCCGACCCCCGACCCCCCACGAGACTATGTCCCCAAACCCGCCACCCGACCAGCCCGACACCCCCGAAACTGTCCCTAAACCGGCCACCCGACCACCGAGCCTCCCGACCCTTCCCCGAGACTATGTCCCCAAACCCGCCTCCCGAACCCCGACCCCCCCGAGACTATGTCCCCAAACCCGCCACCCGACCCCCGACACCCCCCAAGACTATGTCCCGAATCCCGCCACCCGACCCCCGACAACACCGACCTTCCCGCGACTGTGTCCCCAAACCCGCCACCCGACACCCGACCGCCTGACCTCCACGAGACTATGTCCCCAAACCCGCCAGCTGTCCCACAACCCTCCGACCGCCCCGAGACTATGTCCCCAAACCCGCCAACCGACTCCCGACCCCCCCGAGCCCACCCGAGACTATGTCCCCAAACCCGCCACCCCGACACCCGACCGTCCCGACTCCCCCCGAGACTATGTCCCCAATCTCGCCACCCGACCGCCGACCCCCAAGACTATGTCCCCTAACCCGCCACCCGACGCACTACACCCCCGACCCCCCCACGAGACTCTGTCCCCAAACCCACCACCCGAAGCCCGATACCCCCGACCCCCCAGTGACTATGTCACTAAACCCGCCACCCGACCACCGACCCCCAAGACCCACCCCGAGACTATGTCCGCAAACCCGCCTCCCGACCCCCGATACCCCGATACCCCGGGCCTTTGTCCCCAAACACGCCACACGACCCCCGACCCCCCCGAGACTATGTCCCCAAACACGCCACATGACCCCCGACCCCACCAAGACTATGTCCCCAAACCCTTCACCCGACTCCCTGACCAACCGACCCCCCCCGAGACTATGTCCCTAAACACGCAACCCGACCTCTGACCCCCCGATATCCACTGAGACTGATTCCCCAAACCCGCCAACCGACCGCTGAACCCCCGACCCACCCGAGACTATGTCCCCAAACCCGCCGCCCGACCCCCGACCCACCCCGAGACTATGTCCCCAAACCCGCCACCCAACGCTCGACCCCACCGACCCCCCCCGAGACTATGTCCCCAAACCCGCCACCCGACACCCGACCCCCCCGAGACTATGTCCCCAAACCCGCCACCCGACACCCGACCCCCCCGACCCCCCCAAAACTGTCCCTAAACCGGCCACCCGACCACCGAGCCTCCCGACCCTTCCCCGAGACTATGTCCGCAAACGCACCTCCCAAACCCCGACCCCCCCGAGACTATGTCCCCAAACCCGCCACCCGACCCCCGACACCCCCAAGACTATGTCCCGAATCCCGCCACCCGACCCCCGACCACACCGACCTTCCCGAGACTATGTCCCCAAACCCGCCACCCGACACTCGAACCCCTGACCTCCACGAGACTATATCCCCAAACCCGCCAGCCGTCCCACAACCCCCCGATATCCCCCGAGACTGATTCCCCAAACCCGCCACGCGACCGCTAAACCCCCGACCCACCCGAGACTATGTCCCCAAACTCGCCCCCGACCCCCGACCCACCCCGAGACTATGTCCCCAAACCGGCCACCCGACGCCCGACCCCACCGACCCCCCCAAGACTTTGTCCCCAAACCCGACGCCCGACCCCCCCCGAGACTATGTCCCCAAACCCGCCACCCGACGCCTGACCCCACCGACCCCCCCGAGACTATGTCCGCAAACGCGCCTCCCGAAACCCGACACCCCGAGACTATGTCCCCAAACCCGCCACCCGACACTCGAAACCCTGACCTCCATGAGACTATATCCCCAAACCCGCCAGCCGTCCCACAACCCCCCGACCCCCCCCAAGACTATGTCCCCAAACCCGCGAACCAACTCCCGACCCCCCCGAGACTATGTCCCCAAACCCACCACCTGACCCCCGAGCCACCCCGAGACTATGTCCCCAAACCCGCCACCCGCCCCCCCGTCCCCCCCGCCCCCCCGAGACTATGTCCGCAAACCCGCCACCTGACCCCGCCGACCCCCCAAAGAGACTCTGTCCCCAAACCCGCCACCCGACCCCCTACCCCCCCGAGACTATGTCCCAAACCCGCCACCCGACACCCCCAGACTCTGTCCCCAAACCCGCCACCCGACCACCGACCCCCAAGACCCACCCCGAGACTATGTCCGCAAACCCGCCTCCCGACCCCCGATCCCCCGATACCCCGATACCCTGAGACTTTGTCCCCAAACACGCCACACGACCCCCGACCCCACCAAGACTATGTCGCCAAACGTGAAAACCGAACGCCGAGCACCCGACCACCCCGAGACTATGTCCCCAAACCCTCGACCCGACTCCCTGACCAACCGACCCCCCCTGAGACTATGTCCCTAAACACGCAACCCGACCCCTGACCCCCCGATATCCCCCGAGACTGATTCCCCAAACCCGCCACCCGACCGCTAAACCCCCGACCCACCCGAGACTATGTCCCCAAACCCGCGCCCGACCCCCGACCCCCCCCGAGACTATGTCCCCAAACCCGCCACCCGACGCCCGACCCCACCGACCCCCCCGAGACTATGTCCCCAAACCCGCCACCCGACGCCCGAAACCCCCCCGAGACTATGTCCCCAAACCCGCCACCCGACGCCCGACCCCACCGACCCCCCCGAGACTATGTCCGCAAACGCGCCTCCCGAACCCCGACACCCCCGAGACTATGTCCCCAAACCCGCCACCCGACACTCGAACCCCTGACCTCCACGAGACTATATCCACAAACCCGCCAGCCGTCCCACAACCCCCCGACCCCCCCAAGACTATGTCCCCAAATCCGCGAACCGACTCCCGACCCCCCCCGAGACTATGTCCCCAATCTCGCCACCCGACCGCCGACCCCCAACCCCCACGACACCCCCAAGACTATGTCCCCAAACCCGCCACCCGACCCCCGACACCCCCGACCCCCCCACGAGACTCTGTCCCTAAACCCGCCGCCTGACCACCGACCACCCCGAAACCCACCGAGACTATGTCCCAAACCTGCGACCTGACCCCCGACCCCCCCGAGACTATGTCCCCAAACCCGCCACCCGACCCCTGACCCCCCAACGAGACTCCGTCCCCAAACCCGCCACCCGACCCCCGTCCCCCCCAACTTACCCGACCCCCGCCGAGACTATCTTCCCAAACCTGCCATCCGACCTCCCCGACCCCCCCCGAGACTATGTCCCCAAACCCACCACCTGACCCCCGAGCCACCCCGAGACTATGACCCCAAACCCGCCACCCGCCCCCCGACCCCCCCCCGAGACTATATCCCCAAACCTGACACCCGACTCCCGTCCCCCCCCGCCCCCCCGAGACTATTTCCGCAAACCCGCCACCTGACCCCGCCGACCCCCCAAAGAGACTCTGTCACCAAACCCGCCACCCGACCCCCTACTCCCCCGAGACTATGTCCCAAACCCGCCACCCCGACACCCCCCAGACTCTGTCCCCAAACCCGCCACCCGACCCAGCCCGAGACTATGTCCCCAAACCCGCCACCCGACCCCCGAACCCCCCGACCCCCCCGAGACTATGTCCCCAAACCCACCACCCGACCCCCGACCCACACCGAGACTATGTCCCCAAACCCGCCACCCGACCCCGCCCGAGACTATGTCCCCAAACCTGCCACCCGACTCCCGACACCCCCCGACCCCCCCGAGAATATGTCCCTAAACCCGCCACCGACCCCCAAGACCCACCCCGATCTATGTCCGCAAACCCACCTCCCGATCCCCGAACCCCCCGATCCACCTGAGACTATGTCCCCAAACCCGCCATCAGACACCCCCGACCCCCCAGAGACTATGTCCCCAAACCCGACACGAACCACGACCCCTCCGACCCCCCCGAGACTATGTCCCCAAACCTGCCACCCGAACCCCCGACCATCCGACCCCACCGAGACCATGTCCCCAAACCCGCCACCCGACCCCCGACCCCCCGATCCCCCCCGAGAATATGTCCCCAAACACGCCACCCAACTCCCGACCCTTCCGAGACTGTTTCCCCAAACCGGCCACCCGACCCCCGACCCCTCCGACCCCCCCGAGACTATGTCCACAAACCCGAACCCCGACCCCCCGACCCCCCCGAGACTATGTCCGCAAATCAGCCTCCCGACCACCGAACCCCCAACCCCCCGAGCCTATGTCCCCAAACACGCCACCCGACCCTCGAACCCCCTAAGACTACGTCCCCAAACCCACCACCCGACAGCCGACCCCTCCGAACCACCCGAGACTATGTCCCAAAACCAGTCACCCGCAAACACCGACACCCCCGAGACTATGTCCCAAACCCGAAACCCGAACCCCGACCCCCCGACCCCCCCGAGACTATGTCCCCAAACCCACCACCCGACAGCCGACCCCTCCGAACCACCCGAGACTATGTCCCAAAACCAGTCACCCGCAAACACCGACACCCCCGAGACTATGTCCCCAAACCCGAAACCCGAACCCCGACACCCCCGAGACTATGTCCCCAAACCCGAAACCCGAACCCCGACCCCCCGACCCCCCCGAGACTATGTCCCCAAACCCGAAACCCGAACCCCGACCCCCCGACCCCCCCGAGACTATGTCCCAAAACCAGTCACCCGCAAACACCGACCCCCCCGAGACTATGTCCCCAAACCCGAAACCCGAACCCCGACCCCCCGACCCCCCCGAGACTATGTCCCCAAACCCGAAACCCGAACCCCGACCCCCCGACCCCCCCGAGACTATGTCCCCAAACCCACCACCCGATCCCCCGACCAACCGACCCCCCCGAGATTATGTCCCCAAACCCGCCACCCGACACCAGACCCACCAGAGACTATGTCTCCAAACCTGCCACCTGACCCCCCCGACCCCCCTGAGACTATGACCCAAACCCGCCACCTGACCCCCGACCCACCCCGAGACTATGTCCCCAAACCCGCCACCTGACCCCTGACCCCCACGACACCACGAAACTATGTCCCCAAACCCGCCATCTGAAGTCCGAACACCCTGACCCCCCCGAGACTATGTCACTAAACCCACCACCCGACCACCGACCCCACCGAACCCCCCCGAGACTACATCCCCAAACCCGACACCCGACCCCCGTACCCCTGCCCCTCCGAGACTATGTCCGCAAACCCGCCACCTGACCCCGCCGACCCCCCAAGAGGCTCTGTCCCCAAACACGCCACTCGACCCCTGACACCCCCGAGACTATGTCCCAAACACGCCACCCCGAACCCCCCGAGACTATTTCCACAAACCCGCCACCCGACCCCCAACCCACTCGAGACTATGTCCCCAAACCCGCCACCCAACCCCCGAAACACCCAACACCCCCGAGTCTATGTCCCCAAACCCGCCACCCGACCCCCAACCCACCCCGAGACTATGTCCCCAAACCCGCCAGCCGACCCCCCCCGAGACTATGTCCCCAAACACGCCAGCCGACCCCCGACCCCCCCCGAGACTATGTCCCCAAACACGCCACCCAACCTCCGACCCACCCCGAGACTATGTCCCCAAACCCGCCACCCGACCCCCCCGAGACTATGTCCCCAAACACGCCACCCGACCCCCCCGAGACTATGTCCCCAAACACGCCAGCCGACCCACCCCGAGACTATGTCCCCAAACACGCCAGCCGACCCCCGACCCACCCCGACTCCCAAGAGACTGTGTCCCTAAACCCGCCACCCGACCCCCCCGAGACTATGTCCCCAAACCCGCCACCCGATCCCCGACCCACCCCGACTCCCAAGAGACTGTGTCCCTAAACCCGCCACCTGACCCCCCCGAGACTATGTCCCCAAACCTGCCACCCGACCCACCCCGAGACTATGTCCCCAAACCCGCCACCTGATCCCCCACCCACCCCGAGACTATGTCCCCAAACCCGCCAGCCGACACCCGACCACCCCGACACCCAAGAGACTATGTCCCTAAACCCGCCACCTGACCCCTGACACACCCGACCCCCCCAGAGACTATGTCCATAAACCTGCCACCCGACCACCGACCCCCTAGACCCACCCCGAGACAATGTCCGCAAACCCGCCTCCCGACCCCCGACCCCCCCGACCCCATTGAGACTATGTCCCCAAACACACCACCCGACCCCCGACCCACCCAAGACTATGACCCCAAACCCGCCACCCGAAACCCGAACCACCCGAGACTATATCCCCAAACCCGCCACCCGACACCCCCGACCCCCTCGACCCCCCCGAAACTGTCCCTTACCCGGCCACCCGACCACCGAGCCTCCCGACCCTTCCCCGAGACTATGTCCGCAAACGCGCCTCCTGAACCCAGACGCCCCCGAGACTATGTCCCCCAACCCACCACCCGACCCCCGAAACCCCCAAGACTATGTCCCGAATCCCGCCACACGACCCCCGACCACACCGACCTTCCCGAGACTGTGTCCCCAAACCCGCCACCTGACTCCCGACACCCCCCAAGACTTTTTCCCCAAACCCGACACCCGACCGCTGAACCCCCGCCCCACCCGAGATTATGTCCCCTAACCCGCCGCCCGACCCCCGACCCACCCCGAGACTATGTCCCCAAACCTGCCACCCGAAGACCGACCCCACCCATCCCCCCCGAGACTATGTCCCCAAACCCGCCACCCGACCCCCGACCCCCCACGAGACTGTCCCCAAACCCGCCACCCGACACCCGACCCCCACGACCCCCCCGAAACTGTCCCTAAACCGACCACCGAGCCTCCCGACCCTTCCCCGAGACTATGTCCGCAAACGCGCCTCCCGAACCCTGACCCCGCTGAGACTATGCCCCCAAACCCGTCACTCGACCCCCGACACCCCCAAGACTATGTCCCGAATCCCGCCACCCGACCCCCGACCACACCGACCTTCCCGTGACTGTGTCCCCAAACCCGCCACCCGACACCTGACCCCCTGATCTCCATGAGACTATGTCCCCAAACCCGCCAGCCGTCCCACCACCCCCCGACCCCCCCGAGACGATGTCCCCAAACCCGCCACCCGACACCCGACCATCCCGACTCCCCCCGAGACTATGTCCCCAAACCCGCCACCCGACCCCCAACCCCCACGACACCCCCAAGACTATGTCCCCAAACCCGCCACCCGACCCCCGACACCCCCGACCCCCCCACGAGACTCTGTCCCCAAACCCACCACCCGAAGCCCGATACCCCCGACCCCCCAGTGACTATGTCACTAAACCCGCCTCCCGACCACCGACCCCCAAGACCCACCCCGAGACTATGTCCGCAAACCCGCCTCCCGACCCCCGATCCCCCGATACCCCGGGACTTTGTCCCCAAACACGCCACACGACCCCCGACCCCTCCAAGACTATGTCCCCAAACCCGCCACCCGACGCCTGACCCCACCGACCCCCCCAAGACTTTGTCCCCAAACCCGCCACCCGACGCCCGACCCCCCCCGAGACTATGTCCCCAAACCCGCCACCCGACGCCTGACCCCACCGACCCCCCCGAGACTATGTCCGCAAACGCGCCTCCCGAACCCCGACACCCCGAGACTATGTCCCCAAACCCGCCACCCGACGCCCGAACCCCTGACCTCCATGAGACTATATCCACAAACCCGCCAGCCGTCCCACAACCCCCCGACCCCCCCCAAGACTATGTCCCCAAACCCGCGAACCGACTCCCGACCCCCCCGAGACTATGTCCCCAAACCCACCACCTGACCCCCGAGCCACCCCGAGACTATGTCCCCAAACCCGCCCCCCGACCCCCCCCGAGACTATATCCCCAAACCCGACACCCGACCCCCGTCCCCCCCGCCCCCCCGAGACTATGTCCGCAAACCCGCCACCTGACCCCGCCGACCCCCCAAAGAGACTCTGTCCCCAAACCCGCCACCCGACCCCCTACCCCCCCGAGACTATGTCCCAAACCCGCCACCCGGCACCCCCCAGACTCTGTCCCCAAACCCGCCACCCGACCACCGACCCCCAAGACCCACCCCGAGACTATGTCCGCAAACCCGCCTCCCGACCCCCGATCCCCCGATACCCCGATACCCCGAGACTTTGTCCCCAAACACGCCACACGACCCCCGACCCCACCAAGACTATGTCGCCAAACGTGAAAACCGAACGCCGAGCACCCGACCACCCCGAGACTATGTCCCCAAACCCTCGACCCGACTCCCTGACCAACCGACCCCCCCTGAGACTATGTCCCTAAACACGCAACCCGACCCCTGACCCCCCGATATCCCCCGAGACTGATTCCCCAAACCCGCCACCCCGACCGCTAAACCCCCGACCCACCCGAGACTATGTCCCCAAACCCGCGCCCGACCCCCGACCCACCCCGAGACTATGTCCCCAAACCCGCCACCCGACGCCCGACCCCACCGACCCCCCCGAGACTATGTCCCCAAACCCGCCACCCGACGCCCGAAACCCCCCCGAGACTATGTCCCCAAACCCGCCACCCGACGCCCGACCCCACCGACCCCCCCGAGACTATGTCCGCAAACGCGCCTCCCGAACCCCGACACCCCGAGACTATGTCCCCAAACCCGCCACCCGACACTCGAACCCCTGACCTCCACGAGACTATATCCACAAACCCGCCAGCCGTCCCACAACCCCCCGACCCCCCCAAGACTATGTCCCCAAACCCGTGAACCGACTCCCGACCCCCCCCGAGACTATGTCCCCAATCTCGCCACCCGACCGCCGACCCGCAACCTCCACGACACCCCCAAGACTATGTCCCCAAACCCGCCACCCGACCCCCGACACCCCCGACCCCCCCACGAGACTCTGTCCCTAAACCCGCCGCCTGACCACCAACCCCCCCGAAACCCACCGAGACTATGTCCCAAACCTGCGACCTGACCCCCGACCCCCCCGAGACTATGTCCCCAAACCCGCCACCCGACCCCTGACCCCCCAACGAGACTCCGTCCCCAAACCCGCCACCCGACCCCTGTCCCCCCCAACTTACCCGACCCCCGCCGAGACTATCTTCCCAAACCTGCCATCCGACCTCCCCGACCCCCGCCGAGACTATCTTCCCAAACCTGCCATCCGACCCCCGAGCCACCCCGAGACTATGACCCCAAACCCGCCACCCGCCCCCCGACCCCCCCCGAGACTATATCCCCAAACCTGACACCCAACTCCCGTCCCCCCCGCCCCCCCGAGACTATTTCCGCAAACCCGCCACCTGACCCCGCCGACCCCCCAAAGAGACTCTGTCCCCAAACCCGCCACCCGACCCCCTACCCCCCCGAGACTATGTCCCCAAACTCGCCCCCCGACCCCCGACCCACCCCGAGACTATGTCCCCAAACCCGCCACCCGACGCCCGACCCCACCGACCCCCCCAAGACTTTGTCCCCAAACCCGCCACCCGACGCCCGACCCCCCCCGAGACTATGTCCCCAAACCCGCCATCCGACGCCTGACCCCACCGACCCCCCCCGAGACTATGTCCGCAAACGCGCCTCCCGAACCCCGACACCCCGAGACTATGTCCCCAAACCCGCCACCCCGCCCCCCGACCCCCCCCGAGACTATATCCCCAAACCCGACACCCGACCCCCGTCCCCCCCGCCCCCCCGAGACTATGTCCGCAAACCCGACCACCGACCCCCAAGACCCACACCAAGACTATGTCGCCAAACGTGAAAACCGAACGCCGAGCACCCGACCACCCCGAGACTATGTCCCCAAACCCTCGACCCGACTCCCTGACCAACCGACCCCCCCCGAGACTATGTCCCTAAACACGCAACCCGACCCCTGACCCCCCGATATCCCCCGAGACTGATTCCCCAAACCCGCCACCCGACCGCTAAACCCCCGACCCACCCGAGACTATGTCCCCAAACCCGCGCCCGACCCCCGACCCACCCCGAGACTATGTCCCCAAACCCGCCACCCGACGCCCGACCCCCACCGACCGCCCCGAGACTATGTCCCCAAACCCGCCACCCGACGCCCGAAACCCCCCCGAGACTATGTCCCCAAACCCGCCACCCGACGCCCGACCCCACCGACCCCCCCGAGACTATGTCCGCAAACGCGCCTCCCGAACCCCGACACCCCGAGACTATGTCCCCAAACCAGCCACCCGACACTCGAACCCCTGACCTCCACGAGACTATATCCACAAACCCGCCAGCCGTCCCACAACCCCCCGACCCCCCCAAGACTATGTCCCCAAACCCGCGAACCGACTCCCGACCCCCCCCGAGACTATGTCCCCAATCTCGCCACCCGACCGCCGACCCCCAACCCCCACGACACCCCCAAGACTATGTCCCCAAACCCGCCACCCGACACCCCCGACCCCCCCACGAGACTCTGTCCCTAAACCCGCCGCCTGACCACCGACCACCCCGAAACCCACCGAGACTATGTCCCAAACCTGCGACCTGACCCCCGACCCCCCCGAGACTATGCCCCCAAACCCGCCACCCGACCCCTGACCCCCCAACGAGACTCCGTCCCCAAACCCGCCACCCGACCCCCGTCCCCCCCAACTTACCCGACCCCCGCCGAGACTATCTTCCCAAACCTGCCATCCGACTCCCCGACCCCCCCGAGACTATGTCCCCAAACCCACCACCTGACCCCCGAGCCACCCCGAGACTATGACCCCAAACCCGCCACCCGCCCCCCGACCCCCCCCGAGACTGTATCCCCAAACCTGACACCCGACTCCCGTCCCCCCCGCCCCCCCGAGACTATTTCCGCAAACCCGCCACCTGACCCCGCCGACCCCCCAAAGAGACTCTGTCACCAAACCCGCCACCCGACCCCCTACTCCCCCGAGACTATGTCCCAAACCCGCCACCCGACACCCCCCAGACTCTGTCCCCAAACCCGCCACCCGACCCAGCCCGAGACTATGTCCCCAAACCCGCCACCCGACCCCCGAACCCCCCGACCCCCCCGAGACTATGTCCCCAAACCCACCACCCGACCCCCGACCCACACCGAGACTATGTCCCCAAACCTGCCACCCCGGCTCCCGACACCCCCGACCCCCCCCGAGAATATGTCCCTAAACCCGCCACCGACCCCCAAGACCCACCCCGATCTATGTCCGCAAACCCGCCTCCCGATCCCCGACCCCCCCGATCCACCTGAGACTATGTCCCCAAACCCGCCATCAGACACCCCCGACCCCCCAGAGACTATGTCCCCAAACCCGACACTCGAACCACGACCCCCCCGAGACTATGTCCCCAAACCTGCCACCCGAACCCCCGACCATCCGACCCCACCGAGACCATGTCCCCAAACCCGCCACCCGACCCCCCGATCCCCCCCGAGAATATGTCCCCAAACACGCCACCCAACTCCCGACCCTCCCGAGACTGTTTCCCCAAACCGGCCACCCGACCCCCGACCCCTCCGACCCCCCCGAGACTATGTCCACAAACCCGAACCCCGACCCCCCGACCCCCCCGAGCCTATGTCCCCAAACACGCCACCCGACCCTCGAACCCCCTAAGACTATGTCCCCAAACCCACCACCCGACAGCCGACCCCTCCGAACCACCCGAGACTATGTCCCAAAACCAGTCACCCGCAAACCCCGACACCCCCGAGACTATGTCCCCAAACCCGCCACCCGACTCCCGACCCCCCGACCCCCCCGAGACTATGTCCCCAAACCCACCACCCGATCCCACGACCAACCGACCCCCCCGAGACTATGTCCCCAAACCCGAAACCCGAACTCCGACCCCCCCGAGACTATGTCCCCAAACCCGCCACCCCGACCCACCCCGAGACTATGTCCCCAAACACGCCAGCCGACCCCCGACCCACCCCGACTCCCAAGAGACTGTGTCCCTAAACCCGCCACCTGACCCCCCCGAGACTATGTGCCCAAACCCGCCACCCGATCCCCGACCCACCCCGAGACTATGTCCCCAAACCTGCCACCCGACCCACCCCGAGACTATGTCCCCAAACCCGCCACCCGACCCCCACCCACCCCGAGACTATGTCCCCAAACCCGCCAGCCGACACCCGACCACCCCGACACCCAAGAGACTATGTCCCTAAACCCGCCACCTGACCCCGACACACCCGACCCCCCCCAGAGACTATGTCCATAAACCTGCCACCCGACCACCGACCCCCTAGACCCACCCCGAGACAATGTCCGCAAACCCGCCTCCCGACCCCCCGACCCCCCCGACCCCATTGAGACTATGTCCCCAAACAAACCACCCGACCCCCGACCCACCCAAGACTATGACCCCAAACCCGCCACCCGAAACCCGAACCCCCCGACCCCCCCGAGACTATGTCCCCAAACCCGACACCCGAACGCTGACCCCCCCCGACCCCCCGAGACTATTTCCCCAAACCCGGCACCCGACACCCCGACCAACCGACCCACCCGAGACTATGTCCCCAAACCCGCCACCCGACCCCCACGATCTCTCCCAAGAATAGTCCCCACAACCGCCACCCGACTCCCGACACCCCCGAGACTGTTTCCCCAAACCCGCCACCCGACCGCTGAACCCCCGACCCACCCGAGACTATGACCCCAAACCCGCCGCCCGACCCCCGACCCACCCCGAGACTATGTCCCCAAACCTGCCACCCGACGCCCGACCCCACCGACCCACCCCGAGACTATGTCCCCAAACCCGCCACCCGAACCCCGACCCCACCGACCCCCTCGAGACTATTTCCCGAAACCCGCTACACGACCCCCCGACCAACCGACCCACCCGAGACTATGACCCCAAACCCGCCGCCCGACCCCCGACCCACCCCGAGACTATGACCCCAAACCTGCCACCCGACGCCCGACCACACCGACCCCCCCGAGACTATTTCCCGAAACCCGCCACACGACCCTCCGACCAACCGACCCACCCGAGACTATGTCCCCAAACCCGCCACCCGACCCCCGACCCCCCACGAGACTATGTCCCCAAACCCGCCACCCGACCACCTCGACCCCCCCGAAACTGTCCCTTAACCGGCCACCCGACCACCGAGCCTCCCGACCCTTCCCCGAGACTATGTCCGCAAACGCGCCTCCCGAACCCAGACGCCCCCGAGACTATGTCCCCCAAACCTGCCACCCGACGCCCGACCACACCGACCCCCCCAAGTCTATGTCCCGAATCCCGCCACACGACCCCCGACCACACCGACCTTCCCGAGACTGTGTCCCCAAACCCGCCACCCGACACCCGACCCCCTGACCTCCACGAGACTATGTCCCCAAACCTGCCAGCCGACACCTGACCACCCCGACACCCAAGAGACTATGTCCCTAAACCCGCCACCCCGACCACCGACCCCCTAGACCCTCCCCGAGACTATGTCCGCAAACCCGCCTCCTGTCCCCCGACCCCATTGAGACTATGTCCCCAAACACACCACCCGACCCCCGATCACCCCAAGACTATGACCGCAAACCCGCCACCCCGAAACCCAAACCACCCGAGACTATGTCCCCAAACCCGCCACCCGACACCCCCGACCCCCCCGAGACTATGTCCCCAAACCCGACACCCGAACACCGACCCCACCGAACCCCCGAGACTATTTCCCCAAACCCGCCACCCGACCCCCTGACCAACCGACCCACCCGAGACTATGTCCCCAAACCCGCCACCCGACCCCCCGACCAACCGACCCACCCGAGACTATGTCCCCAAACCCGCCACCCGACACCCACGATCCCTCCCGAGAATAGTCCCCAAACCTGCCACCCGACTCCCGACACCCCCCGAGACTGTTTCCCCAAACCCGCCACCCGACCGCTGAACCCCCGACCCACCCGAGACTATGTCCCCAAACCCGCCGCCCGACCCCCAACCCACCCTGAGACTATGTCCCCAAACTTGCCACCCGACACCCGACCCCACCGATTCCCCCGGGACTATGTCCCCAAACCCGCCACCCGACCCCGACACCCTCGACCCCCGCCGAGACTATTTCCCCAAACCCGCCACCAGACCAACCGACCCACCCGAGACTATTTCCCAAAACCCGCCACCCGACCCCCACGATCTCTCCCGAGAATAGTCGCCAAACCCGCCACCCGACTCCCGACACCCCCGAGACTGTTTCCCCAAACCCGCCACCCGACCGCTGAACCCCCGACCCACCCGAGACTATGACCCCAAACCCGCCGCCTGACCCCCGACCCACCCCGAGACTATGTCCCCAAACCTGCCACCCGACGCCCGACCCCACCGACCCCCTCCCGAGACTATGTCCCCAAACCCGCCACCCGACCCCCGACCCCCCACGAGACTATGTCCCCAAACCCGCCACCCGAACCCCGACCCCACCGACCCCCCCGAGACTATTTCCCGAAACCCGCCACACGACCCCCCGACCAACCGACCCACCCGAGACTATGACCCCAAACCCGCCGCCCGACCCCCGACCCACCCCGAGACTATGTCCCCAAACCTGCCACCCGACGCCCGACCCCACCGACCCCCCCGAGACTATTTCCCGAAACCTGCCACACGACCCCCCGACCAACCGACCCACCCGAGACTATGTCCCCAAATCCGCCACCCGACCCCCGACCCCCCACGAGACTATGTCCCCAAACCCGCCACCCGACCACCCCGACACCCCCGAAACTATCCCTAAACCGGCCACCCGACCACCGAGCCTCCCGACCCTTCCCCGAGACTATGTCCCCAAACCCGCCTCCCGAACCCCGACCCCCCCCGAGACTATGTCCCGAATCCCGCCACCCGACCCCCGACCACACCGACCTTCACGAGACTGTGTCCCCAAACCCGCCACCCGACACCCGACCCCCTGACCTCCACGAGACTATGTCCCCAAACCCGCCAGCTGTCCCACAACCCCCCGACCCCCCCGAGACTATGTCCCCAAACCCGCCAACCGACTCCCGACACCCCCGAGCCCCCCCGAGACTATGTCTGCAACCCGCCACCCGACCCCCGACCCCCCACGAGACTATGTCCCCAAACCCGCCACCTGACACCCGACCCCCCCGACCCCCCCGAAACTGTCCCTAAACCGGCCACCCGACCACCGAGCCTCCCGACCCTTCCCCGAGACTATGTCCGCAAACGCGCCTCCCGAACCCCGACGCCCCCGAGACTATGTCCCCGGACCCACCACCCGACCCCCGACACCCCCAAGACTATGTCCCGAATCCCGCCACACGACCCCCGACCACACCGACCTTCCCGAGACTGTGTCCCCAAACCCGCCACCCGACACCCGACCCCCTGACCTCCCCGAGACTATGTCCCCAAACCCGCCAGCCGACACCCGACCACCCCGACACCCAAGAGACTATGTCCCTAGACCCGCCACCTGACCCCCGACACCCCCGACCCCCCGAGACTATGTCCCTAAACCCGCCACCCGACCACCGACCCCCTAGACCCACCCCGAGACTATGGCCGCAAACCTGCCTCCCGACCCCCGACCCCACCGACCCCATTGAGACTATGTCCCCAAACACACCACCTGACCCCCGATCCCCCCAAGACTATGACCCCAAACCCGCCACCCCGAAACCCGAACCCCCCGAACCACCCGAGACTATGTCCCCAAACCCGCAACCCGCCACCCCCCGACCCCCCCGAGACTGTTTCCCCAAACCCACCACCCGACCCCCTGACCAACTGACCCACCCGAGACTATGTCCCCAAACCCGCCACCCCGACCCCCACGATCCCTCCCGAGAATAGTCCCCAAACCCGCCACCCCGACTCCCGACACCCCCCGAGACTGTTTCCCCAAACCCGCCACCCGACCCCCAACCCACCCCGAGACTATGTCCCCAAACTTGCCACCCGCGCCCGACCCCACCGACCCCCACGAGACTATGTTCCCAAACCCGCCACCCGACCCCCGACCCCCTCGAGACTATTTCCCCAAACCCGCCACCCGACCACCGACCCCCTAGACCCACCCCGAGACTATGTCCGCAAACCTGCCTCCCGACCCCCGACCCCACCGACCCCATTGAGACTATGTCCCCAAACACACCACCCGACCCCCGACCCCCCCAAGACTATGACCCCAAACCCGCCACCCGAAACCCGAACCCCCCGACCCCCCCGAGACTATGTCCCCAAACCCGACACCCGAACGTCGACCCCCCTGACCCCCCCGAGACTATTTCCCCAAACCCGCCACCCGACCCCCTGACCAACTGACCCACCCGAGACTATGTCCCCAAACCCGCCACCCGACCCCCACGATCCCTCCCGAGAATAGTCCCCAAACCCGCCACCCGACTCCCGACACCCCCCGAGACTGTTTCCCCAAACCCGCCACCCGACCGCTGAACCCCCGACCCACCCGAGACTATGTCCCCTAACCCGCCGCCCGACCCCCAACCCACCCCGAGACTATGTCCCCAAACTTGCCACCCGACGCCCGACCCCACCGACCCCCCCGAGACTATGTCTCCAAACCCGCCACCCCGACCCCCGACCCACCCGACCCCCCCGAGACTATTTCCCCAAACCCGCCACCTGACCAACCGACCCACCCGAGACTATTTCCCCAAACCCGCCACCCGACCCCCACGATCCTTCCCGAGAATAGTCGCCAAACCCGCCACCCGACTCCCGACACCCCCTGAGACTGTTTCCCCAAACCCGACACCCGACCGCTGAACCCCCGACCCACCCGAGACTATGTCCCGAAACCCGCCGCGCGACCCCCGACCCACCCCGAGACTATGTCCCCAAAGCTGCCACCCGACGCCTGACCCCACCGACTCCCCCGAGACTATGTCCCCAAACCCGCCACCCGACCCCCGACCCCCCACGAGACTATGTCCCCAAACCCGCCATCCCGACCTCCCCGACACCCCCGAAACTGTCCCTAAACCGGCCACCCGACCACCGAGCCTCCCAACCCTTCCCCGAGACTATGTCCGCAAACGCGCCTCCCGAACCCCGACCCCCCCCGAGACTATGTCCCCAAAACCGCCACCCGACCCCCGACACCCCCAAGACTATGTCCCGAATCCCGCCACCCGACCCCCGACCACACCGACCTTCCCGAGACTGTGTCCCCAAACCCGCCTCCCGACCCCCGACCCCCCGTCCCCAGTGAGACTATGTCCCCAGACCCGCCACCCGACAGCCGACCCCCCCGAACCACCCGAGACTGTGTCCCCAAACCCGCCACCGACACGACTGAACCCCCCGAGACTATGTCCCCAAACCCGCCACACGACCCCAGACCCACCCCGAGACTATGACCCCAAACCCGCCACCCAACCCCCGACCCCCCTGAAACTATGTCCCCAAATCGCCACCCGACCCCCGACCACCCCCGAGACTATGTCCCCAAACCCGCCACCCGACACCGCGACCAACCGACCCCCCCGAGACTATGTCCCCAAACCCGCCACCCAACCCCAGACCCACCCCGAGACTATGACCACAAACCCCCCCGACCCCCCCGAGACTATGTCCCCAAACCCGCCACCTGACCCCCGACCACCCCCGAGACTATGTCCCCAAACCCGCCACCTGACCCCCGACCACCCCCGAGACTATGTCCCCAAACCCGCCACCCCGAACCCCCCGACCCCCCTGAGACTATGTCCCCAATCCCGCCACCTGACCCCCGAACCACCCTGAGAATCTGTCCCCGAACCCGCCACTTGACCCCCGACCCCCCGTCACACACGAGACTATGCCCCAAACCCGCCATCCAATTCCCGACACCCCCGACCCCCCGAGACCATGTCACTAATCCCGCCACCCGACCACTGACTCCCCCGCCCCTCCGAGACTATATCCCCAAACCCGACACCCGAACCCGTCCCCCCCGCCCCTCCGAGACTATGTCCGCAAACCCGCCACCTGACCCCGCCGACCCCCCCCAAGAGACTCTGTCCTCAAACCCGCCACCCGACCCCCGACCCCCCCGTGACTATGTCCCAAACCCGCCACCTGACCCCCCCGAGACTATGTGCCCAAACCCGCCACCCGATCCCCGACCCACCCCGAGACGATGTCCCCAAACCCGCCACCCGACGCCCGACCCCACCGACCCCCCCCGAGACTATGTCCGCAAACGCGCCTCCCGAACCCCGACACCCCGAGACTATGTCCCGAAACCCATCACCCGGCACTTGAAACCCTGACCTCCATGAGACTATATCCCCAAACCCGCCAGCCGTCCCACAACCCCCCGACCCCCCCAGGACTATGTCCCCAAACCCGCGAACCAACTCCCGACCCCCCCGAGACTATATCCCCAAACCCACCACCTGACCCCCGAGCCACCCCGAGACTATGTCCCCAAACCCGCCACCCGCCCCCCGACCCCCCCCGAGACTATATCCCCAAACCCGACACCCGACCCCTGTCCCCCCCGCACCCCCAAGACTATGTCCGCAAACCCGCCACCTGACCCCGCCGACCCCCCAAAGAGACTCTGTCCCCAAACCCGCCACCCGACCCCCTACCCCCCCGAGACTATGTCCCAAACCCGCCACCCGACACCCCCAGACTCTGTCCCCAAACCCGCCACCCGACCACCGACCCCCAAGACCCACCCGGAGACTATGTCCGCAAACCCGCCTCCCGACCCCCGATCCCCCGATACCCCGAGACTTTGTCCCCAAACACGCCACATGACCCCCGACCCCACCAAGACTATGTCGCCAAACGTGAAAACCGAACGCCGAGCACCCGACCACCCCGAGACTATGTCCCCAAACCCTCGACCCGACTCCCTGACCAACCGACCCCCCCCGAGACTATGTCCCTAAACACGCAACCCGACCCCTGACCCCCCGATATCCCCCGAGACTGATTCCCCAAACCCGCCACCCCGACCGCTAAACCCCCGACCCACCCGAGACTATGTCCCCAAACCCGCGCCCGACCCCCGACCCACCCCGAGACTATGTCCCCAAACCCGCCACCCGACGCCCGACCCCACCGACCCCCCCGAGACTATGTCCCCAAACCCGCCACCCGACGCCCGAAACCCCCCCGAGACTATGTCCCCAAACCCGCCACCCCGACGCCCGACCCCACCGACCCCCCCGAGACTATGTCCGCAAACGCGCCTCCCGAACCCCGACACCCCGAGACTATGTCCCCAAACCCGCCACCCGACGCCCGAACCCCCCCGAGACTATGTCCCCAAACCCGCCACCCGACGCCCGACCCCCCCGAGACTATGTCCGCAAACGCGCCTCCCGAACCCCGACACCCCGAGACTTTGTCCCCAAACACGCCACACGACCCCCGACCCCACCAAGACTATGTCGCCAAACGTGAAAACCGAACGCCGAGCACCCGACCACCCCGAGACTATGTCCCCAAACCCGCGCCCGACCCCCGACCCACCCCGAGACTATGTCCCAAAACCCGCCACCCCGACGCCCGACCCCACCGACCCCCCCGAGACTATGTCCCCAAACCCGCCACCCGACGCCCGAAACCCCCCCCGAGACTATGTCCCCAAACCCGCCACCCGACGCCCGACCCCACCGACCCCCCCGAGACTATGTCCGCAAACGCGCCTCCCGAACCCCGACACCCCGAGACTATGTCCCCAAACCCGCCACCCGACGCCCGAACCCCCCCGAGACTATGTCCCCAAACCCGCCACCCGACGCCCGACCCCCCCGAGACTATGTCCGCAAACGCGCCTCCCGAACCCCGACACCCCGAGACTATGTCCCCAAACCCGCCACCCGACACTCGAACCCCTGACCTCCACGAGACTATATCCCCAAACCCGCCAGCCGTCCCACAACCCCCCGACCCCCCCAAGACTATGTCCCCAAACCCGCGAACCGACTCCCGACCCCCCCCGAGACTATGTCCCCAATCTCGCCACCCCGACCGCCGACCCCCAACCCCCACGACACCCCCAAGACTATGTCCCCAAACCCGCCACCCGACCCCCGACACCCCCCGACCCCCCCCACGAGACTCTGTCCCTAAACCCGCCGCCTGACCACCGACCCCCCCGAAACCCACCGAGACTATGTCCCAAACCTGCGACCTGACCCCCGACCCCCCCGAGACTATGTCCCCAACCCGCCACCCGACCCCTGACCCCCCAACGAGACTCCGTCCCCAAACCCGCCACCCGACCCCCATCCCCCCCAACTTACCCGACCCCCCGCCGAGACTATCTTGTCAAACCCGCCATCCGACCTCCCCGACCCCCCCGAGACTATGTCCCCAAACCCACCACCTGACCCCTGAGCCACCCCGAGACTATGTCCCAAACCCGCCACCCGACACCCCCCAGACTCTGTCCCCAAACCCGCCACCCGACCCAGCCCGAGACTATGTCCCCAAACCCGCCACCCGACCCCCGAACCCCCCGACCCCCCAGAGACTATGTCCCCAAACCCGCCACCTGACCCCCGACCACCCCCGAGACTATGTCCCCAAACCCGCCACCTGACCCCTGACCACCCCCGAGACTATGTCCCCAAACCTGCCACCCGACCCCCCCGACCCCCCTGAGACTATGTCCCCAATCCCGCGACCTGACCCCCGAACCACCCCGAGAATCTGTCCCCGAACCCGCCACTTGACCCCCGACCCCCCGTCACACACGAGACTATGCCCCAAACCCGCCATCCAATTCCCGACACCCCCCGACCCCCCGAGACCACGTCACTAATCCCGCCACCCGACCACCGACTCCCCCGACCCCCCCGAGACTATATCCCCAAACCCGACACCCGAACCCGTCCCCCCCGCCCCTCCGAGACTATGTCCGCAAACCCGCCACCTGACCCCGCCGACCCCCCCAAGAGACTCTGTCCTCAAACCCGCCACCCGACCCCCCGACCCCCCCGTGACTATGTCCCAAACCCGCCACCTGACCCCCCCGAGACTATGTGCCCAAACCCGCCACCCGATCCCCAACCCACCCCGAGACTATGGCCCCAAACCCGCCACCCGACGCCCGACCCCACCGACTCCCCCGACAATTTGTCCCCAAACCCGCCACCCGACGCCCGACCCCCACCGACCCCCCCGAGACTATGTTCGCAAACGCGCCTCCCGAACCCCGACACCCCGAGACTATGTCCCCAAACCCGCCACCCGACACTCGAAACCCTGACCTCCACGAGACTATATCCCCAAACCCGCCAGCTGTCCCACAACCCCCCGACCCCCCCCAAGACTATGTCCCCAAACCCGCGAACCAACTCCCGACCCCCCCGAGACTATGTCCCCAAACCCACCACCTGACCCCCGAGCCACCCCGAGACTATGTCCCCAAACCCGCCACCCGCTCCCCGACCCCCCCCTAGACTATATCCCCAAACCCGACACCCGACCCCCGTCCCCCCCGCCCCCCCGAGACTATGTCCGCAAACCCGCCACCTGACCCCGCCGACCCCCCAAAGAGACTCTGTCCCCAAACCCGCCACCCGACCCCCTACCCCCCCTGAGACTATGTCCCAAACCCGCCACCCGACACCCCCCAGACTCTGTCCCCAAACCCGCCACCCGACCACCGACCCCCAAGACCCACCCCGAGACTATGTCCGCAAACCCGCCTCCCGACCCCCGATCCCCCGATACCCCCGATACCCTGAGACTTTGTCCCCAAACACGCCACACGACCCCCGACCCCACCAAGACTATGTCGCCAAACGTGAAAACCGAACGCCGAGCACCCGACCACCCCGAGACTATGTCCCCAAACCCTCGAGCCGACTCCCTGACCAACCGACCCCCCCCTGAGACTATGTCCCTAAACACGCAACCCGACCCCTGACCCCCCGAGACTATGTCCCCAAACCCGCCACCCGACACTCGAACCCCTGACCTCCACGAGACTATATCCACAAACCCGCCAGCCGTCCCACAACCCCCCCGACCCCCCCAAGACTATGTCCCCAAACCCGCGAACCGACTCCCGACCCCCCCCAAGACTATGTCCCCAATCTCGCCACCCGACGGCCGACCCCCAACCCCCATGACACCCCCAAGACTATGTCCCCAAACCCGCCACCCCGACCCCCGACACCCCCCGACCCCCCCACGAGACTCTGTCCCTAAACCCGCCGCCTGACCACCGACCCCCCCCGAAACCCACCGAGACTATGTCCCAAACCTGCGACCTGACCCCCGACCCCCCAGAGACTATGTCCCCAAACCCGCCACCCGACCCCTGACCCCCCAACGAGACTCCGTCCCCAAACCCGCCACCCGACCCCCGTCCCCCCCAACTTACCCGACCCCCGCCGAGACTATCTTCCCAAACCCGCCATCCGACCTCCCCGACCCCCCCGAGACTATGTCCCCAAACCCACCACCTGACCCCCGAGCCACCCCGAGACTATGACCCCAAACGCGCCACCCGCCCCCCCGACCCCCCCCGAGACTATATCCCCAAACCTGACACCCGACTCCCGTCCCCCCCGCCCCCCCGAGACTATTTCCGCAAACCCGCCACCTGACCCCGCCGACCCCCCAAAGAGACTCTGTCCCCAAACTCGCCACCCGACCCCCCTACCCCCCCGAGACTATGTCCCAAACCCGCCACCCGACACCACCCAGACTCTGTCCCCAAACCCGCCACCCGACCCAGCCCGAGACTATGTCCCCAAACCCGCCACCCCGACCCCCGAACCCCCCCGACCCCCCAGAGACTATGTCCCCCAAACCCGCCACCTGACCCCCGACCACCCCCGAGACTATGTCCCCAAACCCGCCACCTGATCCCCGACCACCCCCGAGACTATGACCCCAAACCCCCCCGACCCACGACCCCCCCGACCCCCCCGAGACTATGTCCCCAAACCCGCCACCCGACCCCCGACCACCCCCGAGACCATGTCCCCAAACCCGCCACCCGACCCCCGACCACCCCCGAGACTATGTCCCCAAACCTGCCACCCGACCCCCCCCGACCCCCCTGAGACTATGTCCCGAATCCCGCCACCTGACCCCCGACCCACCCCGAGAATCTGTCCCCGAACCCGC
>JANJGN010002659.1:0-63397 GCA_026770705.1 Isurus oxyrinchus
CACAGTTTAAAACAGCGAGAGGAGAGCAGGGTATTCACAGTTTAAAACAGCGACAGGAGAGCTGGTTTTTCACAGTTTAAAACAGCGAGAGGTGAGCACGCTTTTCACAGTTTAAAACAGCGAGGGGACAGCAGGTTTTTCACAGTTTAAAACAACGAGAGGTAAGCAGCGTTTTCACAGTTAAAACAACGAGAGGTAAGCAGCTGTTTCACAGTTTAAAACAGCGAGAGGAGAGCAGGAATTTCACAGTTTAAAACAGCGAGAGGAGAGCAGGGTATTCACAGTTTAAAACAACGAGAGGTAAGCAGCGTTTTCACAGTTAAAACAACGAGAGGTAAGCAGGTTTTTCACAGTTCAAAACAGCAAGAGGAGAGCTGGGTTTTCACAGTTTAAAACAGCGACAGGAGAGCTGGTTTTTCACAGTTTAAAACAGCGAGAGGTGAGCACGGTTTTCACAGTTTAAAACAGCGAGGCGACAAAAGGTTTTTCACAGTTCAAAACAGCTAGAGGAAAGCAGGGTTTTCACAGTATAAAACAGCGAGAGGAGAGCACTATTTTCACAGTTTAAAACAGCGAGAGGAGAGCAGGTTTTCCACAGTTTAAAACAACGAGTGGTGAGCAGGATTTAAACTGTTTAAAACAACTAGAGGAGAGCAGTGTTTTCACTGTTTAAAACAGCGAGAGGAGAGCAGTAATTTCACAGTTTAAAACAGCGAGAGGAGAGCAGTGTTTTCACTGTTTAAAACAGCGAGAGGAGAGCAGGAATTTCACAGTTTAAAACTGCGAGAGGAGAGCAGGGTTTTCACATTTTAAAACAGCGGGAGGAGAGCCGGTTTTTCACAGTTTAAAACAGCGAGAGGAAAGCAGGTTATTCACTGTTTAAAACAGCGAGAGGAGTGGAGGTTTTTCACAGTTTAAAACAACGAGTGGTGAGCAGGATTTAAACAGTTTAAAACAACGAGAGGGGAGCAGGTTTTTCACAGTTTAAAACAGCGAGAGGAGAGCAGGAATTTCACAGTTTAAAATAGCGAGTGGAGAGCAGCAAATTCACAGTTTAAAACAGCGAGTGGAGATCAGGGTTTTCAATTTAAAAACCGCGAGAGGAGAGCAGCTTTTTCACAGTTTAAAACAGCGAGAGGAAAACATGGTTTTCACAGTATAAAACAGCGAGAGGAAAGCAGCTTTTTCACAGTTTAAAACAGCGAGAGGAGAGCAGGAATTTCACAGTTTAAAACAGCGAGAGGAAAACATGGTTTTCACAGTATAAAACAGCGAGAGGAAAGCAGTTTTTTCACAGTTTAAAACAGCGAGTGGAGAGCAGGAATTTCACAGTTTTAAACAGCCAGAGGAGAGCAGCTGTTTCACAGTTTAAAACAGCGAGAGGAGAGCAGGGTTTTCACAGTTTAAAACAGCAAGAGGAGAGCAGGGTTTTCACAGTTTAAAACAGCGAGAGGAGAGCAGGGTATTCACAGTTTAAAACAACGAGAGGTAAGCAGCGTTTTCAAGTTAAAACAACGAGAGGTAAGCAGGTTTTTCACAGTTCAAAACAGCAAGAGGAGAGCTGGGTTTTCACAGTTTAAAACAGCGACAGGAGAGCTGGTTTTTCACAGTTTAAAATAGCGAGAGTTGAGCACGGTTTTCACAGTTTAAAACAGCGAGGGGACAGCAGTTTTTTCACAGTTCAAAACAGCTAGAGGAAAGCAGGGTTTTCACAGTATAAAACAGCGAGAGGAGAGCACTATTTTCACAGTTTAAAACAGTGAGAGGAGAGCAGGGTATTCACTGTTTAAAACAGCGAGAGGTGTGGAGGTTTTTCACAGTTTAAAACAACGAGTGGTGAGCAGGATTTAAACCGTTTAAAACAACGAGAGGGGAGCAGGTTTTTCACAGTTTAAAACAGCGATAAGAGAGCAGGAATTTCACAGTTTAAAATAGCGAGTGGAGAGCAGGAATTTCACAGTTTAAAACAGCAAGAGGAGAGCAGGGTTTTCACTGTTAAAAACAGCGAGAGGAGAGCAGCTTTTTCACAGTGTAAAACAGCGAGAGGAAAACATGGTTTTCACAGTATAAAACAGAGAGAGGAAAGCAGCTTTTTCACATTTTAAAACAGCGAAAGGAGAGCAGGAATTTCACAGTTTAAAACAGCGAGAGGAGAGCAGGTATTTCACAGTTTAAAACAACGAGAGGTGAGCAGCGTTTTCACAGTTTAAAACAGCGAGAAGAAAACATGATTTTCACAGTATAAAACAGCGAGAGGAGAGCAGGAATTTCACAGTTTAAAACAGCGAGAGTTTGGCAGTGTTTTCACTGTTTAAAACAGCGAGAGGAGAGCAGGGTTTTCACAGTTTAAAACAGCGAGAGGAAAACATGGTTTTCACAGTATAAAACAGCGAGAGGAAAGCAACTTTTTCACATTTTAAAACAGCAAAAGGAGAGCAGGAATTTCACAGTTTAAAACAGCGAGAGGAGAGAAGGTTTTTCACAGTTTCAAACAGCGAGAGGAGAGCAGGTTTTTCACCGTTTAAAACAGCGACAGGAGAGCAGGGTTTTCACAGTTTAAAACAACGAGAGGTAAGCAGCATTTTCACAGTTCAAACAATGAGAGGTGAGCAGCTGTTTCACAGTTCAAAACAGCAAGAGGAGAGCTGGGTTTTCACTGTTTAAAACAGCGATGGGAGCGCAGGTTTTTCACAGTTTAAAACAGCGAGAGGTGAGCACGGTTTTCACAGTTTAAAACAGCGAGGCGACAGCAGGTTTTTCACAGTTCAAAACAGCTAGAGTAAAGCAGGGTTTTCACAGTTTAAATCAGCGATAGGAGAGCACTATTTTCACTGTTTAAAACAGCGAGAGGAGAGCAGGTTTTCCACAGTTTAAAACAACGAGTGGTGAGCAGGATTTAAACTGTTTAAAACAGCGAGAGGAGAGCAGGAATTTCACAGTTTAAAATAGCGAGTGGAGAGCAGGAATTTCACAGTTTAAAACAGCGAGAGGAGAGCAGGGTTTTCACTTTTAAAAACAGCGAGAGGAGAGCAGCTTTTTCACAGTTTAAAACAGCGAGAGGAAAACATGGTTTTCACAGTATAAAACAGCGAGAGGAAAGCAGGAATTTCACATTTTAAAACAGCGAGAGGAGAGCAGGAATTTCACAGTTTAAAACAGCGAGAGGAAAGCAGCTTTTTCACAGTTTAAAACAGCGAGAGGAGAGCTGGAATTTCACAGTATAAAACAGCGAGAGGAGAGCAGGTTTTTCACCGTTTAAATCAGCGAGAGGAGAGCAGTTTTTTCACAGTTTAAAACAGCGAGAGGAGCGCAGGAATTTCGCAGTTTAAAATAGCGAGTGGAGAGCAGGAATTTCACAGTTTTAAACAGCGAGAGGAGAGCAGCTGTTTCACAGTTTAAAACAGCGAGAGGAGAGCAGGAATTTCACAGTTTAAAACAGCGAGAGGAGAGCAGGGTATTCACAGTTTAAAACAGCGACAGGAGAGCTGGTTTTTCACAGTTTAAAACAGCGAGAGGTGAGCACGCTTTTCACAGTTTAAAACAGCGAGGGGACAGCAGGTTTTTCACAGTTTAAAACAACGAGAGGTAAGCAGCGTTTTCACAGTTAAAACAACGAGAGGTAAGCAGCTGTTTCACAGTTTAAAACAGCGAGAGGAGAGCAGGAATTTCACAGTTTAAAACAGCGAGAGGAGAGCAGGGTATTCACAGTTTAAAACAACGAGAGGTAAGCAGCGTTTTCACAGTTAAAACAACGAGAGGTAAGCAGGTTTTTCACAGTTCAAAACAGCAAGAGGAGAGCTGGGTTTTCACAGTTTAAAACAGCGACAGGAGAGCTGGTTTTTCACAGTTTAAAACAGCGAGAGGTGAGCACGGTTTTCACAGTTTAAAACAGCGAGGCGACAAAAGGTTTTTCACAGTTCAAAACAGCTAGAGGAAAGCAGGGTTTTCACAGTATAAAACAGCGAGAGGAGAGCACTATTTTCACAGTTTAAAACAGCGAGAGGAGAGCAGGTTTTCCACAGTTTAAAACAACGAGTGGTGAGCAGGATTTAAACTGTTTAAAACAACTAGAGGAGAGCAGTGTTTTCACTGTTTAAAACAGCGAGAGGAGAGCAGTAATTTCACAGTTTAAAACAGCGAGAGGAGAGCAGTGTTTTCACTGTTTAAAACAGCGAGAGGAGAGCAGGAATTTCACAGTTTAAAACTGCGAGAGGAGAGCAGGGTTTTCACATTTTAAAACAGCGGGAGGAGAGCCGGTTTTTCACAGTTTAAAACAGCGAGAGGAAAGCAGGTTATTCACTGTTTAAAACAGCGAGAGGAGTGGAGGTTTTTCACAGTTTAAAACAACGAGTGGTGAGCAGGATTTAAACAGTTTAAAACAACGAGAGGGGAGCAGGTTTTTCACAGTTTAAAACAGCGAGAGGAGAGCAGGAATTTCACAGTTTAAAATAGCGAGTGGAGAGCAGCAAATTCACAGTTTAAAACAGCGAGTGGAGATCAGGGTTTTCAATTTAAAAACCGCGAGAGGAGAGCAGCTTTTTCACAGTTTAAAACAGCGAGAGGAAAACATGGTTTTCACAGTATAAAACAGCGAGAGGAAAGCAGCTTTTTCACAGTTTAAAACAGCGAGAGGAGAGCAGGAATTTCACAGTTTAAAACAGCGAGAGGAAAACATGGTTTTCACAGTATAAAACAGCGAGAGGAAAGCAGTTTTTTCACAGTTTAAAACAGCGAGTGGAGAGCAGGAATTTCACAGTTTTAAACAGCCAGAGGAGAGCAGCTGTTTCACAGTTTAAAACAGCGAGAGGAGAGCAGGGTTTTCACAGTTTAAAACAGCAAGAGGAGAGCAGGGTTTTCACAGTTTAAAACAGCGAGAGGAGAGCAGGGTATTCACAGTTTAAAACAACGAGAGGTAAGCAGCGTTTTCAAGTTAAAACAACGAGAGGTAAGCAGGTTTTTCACAGTTCAAAACAGCAAGAGGAGAGCTGGGTTTTCACAGTTTAAAACAGCGACAGGAGAGCTGGTTTTTCACAGTTTAAAATAGCGAGAGTTGAGCACGGTTTTCACAGTTTAAAACAGCGAGGGGACAGCAGTTTTTTCACAGTTCAAAACAGCTAGAGGAAAGCAGGGTTTTCACAGTATAAAACAGCGAGAGGATGGCACTATTTTCACAGTTTAAAACAGCGAGAGGAGAGCAGGCTATTCACTGGTTAAAACAGTGAGAGGTGTGGAGGTTTTTCACAGTTTAAAACAACGAGTGGTGAGCAGGATTTAAACAGTTATAACAACGAGAGGCGAGCAGGTTTTTCACAGTTTAAAACAGCGAGAGGAGAGCAGGAATTTCACAGTTTAAAACAGCGAGAGGAGAGCAGGGTTTTCACTGTTAAAAACAGCGAGAGGAGAGCAGCTTTTTCACAGTTTAAAACAGCGAGAGGAGAGCAGCTTTTTCACAGTTTAAAACAGCGAGAGGAAAGCATGGTTTTCACAGTATAAAACAGAGAGAGGAAAGCAGCTTTTTCACATTTTAAAACAGCGAAAGGAGAGCAGGAATTTCACAGTTTCAAACAGCGAGAGGAGAGCAGGTTTTTCACCGTTTAAAACAGCGAGAGGAGAGCAGGTTTTTCACCGTTTAAAACAGCGAGAGGAGAGCAGGGTTTTCACAGTTTAAAACAACGAGAGGTAAGCAGCATTTTCACAGTTCAAACAATGAGAGGTGAGCAGGTGTTTCACAGTTCAAAACAGCAAGAGGAGAGCTGGGTTTTCACTGTTTAAAACAGCGATGGGAGCGCAGGTTTTTCACAGTTTAAAACAGCGAGAGGTGAGCACGGTTTTCACAGTTTAAAACAGCGAGGCGACAGCAGGTTTTTCACAGTTCAAAACAGCTAGAGTAAAGCAGGGTTTTCACAGTTTAAATCAGCGATAGGAGAGCACTATTTTCACTGTTTAAAACAGCGAGAGGAGAGCAGGTTTTCCACAGTTTAAAACAACGAGTGGTGAGCAGGATTTAAACTGTTTAAAACAGCGAGAGGAGAGCAGGAATTTCACAGTTTAAAATAGCGAGTGGAGAGCAGGAATTTCACAGTTTAAAACAGCGAGAGGAGAGCAGGGTTTTCACTTTTAAAAACAGCGAGAGGAGAGCAGCTTTTTCACAGTTTAAAACAGCGAGAGGAAAACATGGTTTTCACAGTATAAAACAGCGAGAGGAAAGCAGGAATTTCACATTTTAAAACAGCGAGAGGAGAGCAGGAATTTCACAGTTTAAAACAGCGAGAGGAAAGCAGCTTTTTCACAGTTTAAAACAGCGAGAGGAGAGCTGGAATTTCACAGTATAAAACAGCGAGAGGAGAGCAGGTTTTTCACCGTTTAAATCAGCGAGAGGAGAGCAGTTTTTTCACAGTTTAAAACAGCGAGAGGAGCGCAGGAATTTCGCAGTTTAAAATAGCGAGTGGAGAGCAGGAATTTCACAGTTTTAAACAGCGAGAGGAGAGCAGCTGTTTCACAGTTTAAAACAGCGAGAGGAGAGCAGGAATTTCACAGTTTAAAACAGCGAGAGGAGAGCAGGGTATTCACAGTTTAAAACAGCGACAGGAGAGCTGGTTTTTCACAGTTTAAAACAGCGAGAGGTGAGCACGCTTTTCACAGTTTAAAACAGCGAGGGGACAGCAGGTTTTTCACAGTTTAAAACAACGAGAGGTAAGCAGCGTTTTCACAGTTAAAACAACGAGAGGTAAGCAGCTGTTTCACAGTTTAAAACAGCGAGAGGAGAGCAGGAATTTCACAGTTTAAAACAGCGAGAGGAGAGCAGGGTATTCACAGTTTAAAACAACGAGAGGTAAGCAGCGTTTTCACAGTTAAAACAACGAGAGGTAAGCAGGTTTTTCACAGTTCAAAACAGCAAGAGGAGAGCTGGGTTTTCACAGTTTAAAACAGCGACAGGAGAGCTGGTTTTTCACAGTTTAAAACAGCGAGAGGTGAGCACGGTTTTCACAGTTTAAAACAGCGAGGCGACAAAAGGTTTTTCACAGTTCAAAACAGCTAGAGGAAAGCAGGGTTTTCACAGTATAAAACAGCGAGAGGAGAGCACTATTTTCACAGTTTAAAACAGCGAGAGGAGAGCAGGTTTTCCACAGTTTAAAACAACGAGTGGTGAGCAGGATTTAAACTGTTTAAAACAACTAGAGGAGAGCAGTGTTTTCACTGTTTAAAACAGCGAGAGGAGAGCAGTAATTTCACAGTTTAAAACAGCGAGAGGAGAGCAGTGTTTTCACTGTTTAAAACAGCGAGAGGAGAGCAGGAATTTCACAGTTTAAAACTGCGAGAGGAGAGCAGGGTTTTCACATTTTAAAACAGCGGGAGGAGAGCCGGTTTTTCACAGTTTAAAACAGCGAGAGGAAAGCAGGTTATTCACTGTTTAAAACAGCGAGAGGAGTGGAGGTTTTTCACAGTTTAAAACAACGAGTGGTGAGCAGGATTTAAACAGTTTAAAACAACGAGAGGGGAGCAGGTTTTTCACAGTTTAAAACAGCGAGAGGAGAGCAGGAATTTCACAGTTTAAAATAGCGAGTGGAGAGCAGCAAATTCACAGTTTAAAACAGCGAGTGGAGATCAGGGTTTTCAATTTAAAAACCGCGAGAGGAGAGCAGCTTTTTCACAGTTTAAAACAGCGAGAGGAAAACATGGTTTTCACAGTATAAAACAGCGAGAGGAAAGCAGCTTTTTCACAGTTTAAAACAGCGAGAGGAGAGCAGGAATTTCACAGTTTAAAACAGCGAGAGGAAAACATGGTTTTCACAGTATAAAACAGCGAGAGGAAAGCAGTTTTTTCACAGTTTAAAACAGCGAGTGGAGAGCAGGAATTTCACAGTTTTAAACAGCCAGAGGAGAGCAGCTGTTTCACAGTTTAAAACAGCGAGAGGAGAGCAGGGTTTTCACAGTTTAAAACAGCAAGAGGAGAGCAGGGTTTTCACAGTTTAAAACAGCGAGAGGAGAGCAGGGTATTCACAGTTTAAAACAACGAGAGGTAAGCAGCGTTTTCAAGTTAAAACAACGAGAGGTAAGCAGGTTTTTCACAGTTCAAAACAGCAAGAGGAGAGCTGGGTTTTCACAGTTTAAAACAGCGACAGGAGAGCTGGTTTTTCACAGTTTAAAATAGCGAGAGTTGAGCACGGTTTTCACAGTTTAAAACAGCGAGGGGACAGCAGTTTTTTCACAGTTCAAAACAGCTAGAGGAAAGCAGGGTTTTCACAGTATAAAACAGCGAGAGGATGGCACTATTTTCACAGTTTAAAACAGCGAGAGGAGAGCAGGCTATTCACTGGTTAAAACAGTGAGAGGTGTGGAGGTTTTTCACAGTTTAAAACAACGAGTGGTGAGCAGGATTTAAACAGTTATAACAACGAGAGGCGAGCAGGTTTTTCACAGTTTAAAACAGCGAGAGGAGAGCAGGAATTTCACAGTTTAAAACAGCGAGAGGAGAGCAGGGTTTTCACTGTTAAAAACAGCGAGAGGAGAGCAGCTTTTTCACAGTTTAAAACAGCGAGAGGAGAGCAGCTTTTTCACAGTTTAAAACAGCGAGAGGAAAGCATGGTTTTCACAGTATAAAACAGAGAGAGGAAAGCAGCTTTTTCACATTTTAAAACAGCGAAAGGAGAGCAGGAATTTCACAGTTTCAAACAGCGAGAGGAGAGCAGGTTTTTCACCGTTTAAAACAGCGAGAGGAGAGCAGGTTTTTCACCGTTTAAAACAGCGAGAGGAGAGCAGGGTTTTCACAGACTAAAACAACAAGAGGTAAGCAGCGTTTTCACAGTTAAAACAATGAGAGGTGAGCAGGTCTTTCACAGTTCAAAACAGCAAGAGGAGAGATGGGTTATCACAGTTTAAAACAGCGACAGGCGAGCAGGTTTTTCACAGTTTAAAACAGCGAGAGGTGAGCACGGTTTTCACAGTTTAAAACCGCGAGGCGACAGCAGGTTTTTCACAGTTCAAAACAGCTAGAGTAAAGCAGGGTTTTCACAGTTTAAATCAGCGAGAGGAGAGCACTATTTTCACAGTTTAAAACAGCGAGAGGAAAGCAGGTTTTCCACAGTTTAAAACAACGAGTGGTGAGCAGGATTTAAACTGTTTAAAACAACTAGAGGAGAGCAGGGTTTTCACTGTTTAAAACAGCGAGAGGAGAGCAGGAATTTCACAGTTTAAAACAGCGAGAGGAAGAGCAGTGTTTTCACTGTTTAAAACAGCGAGAGGAGAGCAGGAATTTCACAGTTTAAAACTGCGAGAGGAGAGCAGGGTTTTCACATTTTAAAACAGCGGGAGGGGAGCAGGTTTTTCACAGTTTAAAACAGCGAGAGGAAAGCAGGTTATTCACTGTTTAAAACAGCGAGAGGAGTGGAGGTTTTTCACAGTTTAAAACAACGAGTGGTGAGCAGGATTTAAACAGTTTAAAACATCGAGAGGAGAGCAGGAATTTCACAGTTTAAAACAGAGAGAGGAGAGCAGGTTTTTCACCGTTTAAAACAGCGAGAGGAGAGCAGTTTTTTCACAGTTTAAAACAGCGAGAGGAGCGCAGGAATTTCGCAGTTTAAAATAGCGAGTGGAGAGCAGGAATTTCACAGTTTAAAACAGCGAGAGGAGAGCAGCTGTTTCACAGTTTAAAACAGCGAGAGGAGAGCAGCGTATTCACAGTTTAAAACAACGAGAGGTGAGCAGCTTTTTCACAGTTTAAAACAGCGAGAAGAAAACATGGTTTTCACAGTATAAAACAGCGAGAGGAAAACAGCTTTTTCACATTTTAAAACAGCGAGAGGAGAGCAGGAATTTCACAGTTTAAAACAGCGAGAGGAGAGCAGGTTTTTCACAGTTTAAAACAGCGAGAGGAGAGCAGGTTTTTCACAGTTTAAAACAGCGAGAGGTGAGCAGGTTTTTCTCAGTTTAAAACAGCGAGAGGAGAGCAGGTTTTTCACCGTTTAAAACAGCGAGAGGAGAGCAGGGTATTCACAGTTTAAAACAACGAGAGGTAAGCAGCGTTTTCACAGTTAAAACAACGAGAGGTGAGCAGGTTTTTCACAGTTCAAAACAGCAAAAGGAGAGCTGGGTTTTCACAGTTTAAAACAGCGAGAGGTGAGCACGGTTTTCACAGTTTAAAACCGCGAGGCGACAGCAGGTTTTTCACAGTTCAAAACAGCTAGAGTAAAGCAGGGTTTTCACAGTTTAAATCAGCGAGAGGAGAGCACTATTTTCACAGTTTAAAACAGCGAGAGGAAAGCAGGTTTTCCACAGTTTAAAACAACGAGTGGTGAGCAGGATTTAAACTGTTTAAAACAACTAGAGGAGAGCAGGGTTTTCACTGTTTAAAACAGCGAGAGGAGAGCAGGAATTTCACAGTTTAAAATAGCGAGAGGAAGAGCAGTGTTTTCACTGTTTAAAACAGCGAGAGGAGAGCAGGAATTTCACAGTTTAAAACTGCGAGAGGAGAGCAGGGTTTTCACATTTTAAAACAGCGGGAGGGGAGCAGGTTTTTCACAGTTTAAAACAGCGAGAGGAAAGCAGGTTATTCACTGTTTAAAACAGCGAGAGGAGTGGAGGTTTTTCACAGTTTAAAACAACGAGTGGTGAGCAGGATTTAAACAGTTTAAAACAACGAGAGGGGAGCAGGTTTTTCACAGTTTAAAACATCGAGAGGAGAGCAGGAATTTCACAGTTTAAAACAGAGAGAGGAGAGCAGGTTTTTCACCGTTTAAAACAGCGAGAGGAGAGCAGTTTTTTCACAGTTTAAAACAGCGAGAGGAGCGCAGGAATTTCGCAGTTTAAAATAGCGAGTGGAGAGCAGGAATTTCACAGTTTTAAACAGCGAGAGGAGAGCAGGGTATTCCCAGTTTAAAACAACAAGAGGTGAGCAGCTTTTTCACAGTTTAAAACAGCGAGAAGAAAACATGGTTTTCACAGTATAAAACAGCGAGAGGAAAACAGCTTTTTCACATTTTAAAACAGCGAGAGGAGAGCAGGAATTTCACAGTTTAAAACAGCGAGAGGAGAGCAGGTTTTTCACAGTTTAAAACAGCGAGAGGGGAGCAGGGTTTTCACAGTTTAAAACAGCGAGAGGAGAGCAGGAATTTCACAGTTTAAAACAGCGAGAGGAGAGCAGGTTTTTCTCAGTTTAAAACAGCGAGAGGAGAGCAGGTTTTTCACAGTTTAAAACAGCGAGAGGTGAGCAGGTTTTTCACAGTTTAAAACAGCGAGAGGAGTGCAGATTTTTCACAGTTTAAAACAGCGAGAGGAGAGCAGGTTTTTCACAGTTTAAAACAGCGAGAGGAGAGCAGGTTTTTCACAGTTTAAAACAGCGAGAGGAGAGCAGGTTTTTCACAGTTTAAAACAGCGAGAGGAGTGCAGATTTTTCACATTTTAAAACAGCGAGAGAAGAGCAGGTTTTTCACAGTTTAAAACAGCGAGAGGTGAGCAGGTTTTTCTCAGTTTAAAACAGCGAGAGGAGAGCAGGTTTTTCACCGTTTAAAACAGCGAGAGGAGAGCAGGGTATTCACAGTTTAAAACAACGAGAGGTAAGCAGCGTTTTCACAGTTAAAACAACGAGAGGTGAGCAGGTTTTTCACAGTTCAAAACAGCAAAAGGAGAGCTGGGTTTTCACAGTTTAAAACAGCGAGAGGTGAGCACGGTTTTCACAGTTTAAAACCGCGAGGCGACAGCAGGTTTTTCACAGTTCAAAACAGCTAGAGTAAAGCAGGGTTTTCACAGTTTAAATCAGCGAGAGGAGAGCACTATTTTCACAGTTTAAAACAGCGAGAGGAAAGCAGGTTTTCCACAGTTTAAAACAACGAGTGGTGAGCAGGATTTAAACTGTTTAAAACAACTAGAGGAGAGCAGGGTTTTCACTGTTTAAAACAGCGAGAGGAGAGCAGGAATTTCACAGTTTAAAACAGCGAGAGGAAGAGCAGTGTTTTCACTGTTTAAAACAGCGAGAGGAGAGCAGGAATTTCACAGTTTAAAACTGCGAGAGGAGAGCAGGGTTTTCACATTTTAAAACAGCGGGAGGGGAGCAGGTTTTTCACAGTTTAAAACAGCGAGCGGAAAGCAGGTTATTCACTGTTTAAAACAGCGAGAGGAGTGGAGGTTTTTCACAGTTTAACACAACGAGTGGTGAGCAGGATTTAAACAGTTTAAAACAACGAGAGGGGAGCAGGTTTTTCACAGTTTAAAACATCGAGAGGAGAGCAGGAATTTCACAGTTTAAAACAGAGAGAGGAGAGCAGGTTTTTCACCGTTTAAAACAGCGAGAGGAGAGCAGTTTTTTCACAGTTTAAAACAGCGAGAGGAGCGCAGGAATTTCGCAGTTTAAAATAGCGAGTGGAGAGCAGGAATTTCACAGTTTTAAACAGCGAGAGGAGAGCAGGGTATTCCCAGTTTAAAACAACAAGAGGTGAGCAGCTTTTTCACAGTTTAAAACAGCGAGAAGAAAACATGGTTTTCACAGTATAAAACAGCGAGAGGAAAACAGCTTTTTCACATTTTAAAACAGCGAGAGGAGAGCAGGAATTTCACAGTTTAAAACAGCGAGAGGAGAGCAGGTTTTTCACAGTTTAAAACAGCGAGAGGGGAGCAGGGTTTTCACAGTTTAAAACAGCGAGAGGAGAGCAGGAATTTCACAGTTTAAAACAGCGAGAGGAGAGCAGGTTTTTCTCAGTTTAAAACAGCGAGAGGAGAGCAGGTTTTTCACAGTTTAAAACAGCGAGAGGTGAGCAGGTTTTTCACAGTTTAAAACAGCGAGAGGAGAGCAGGTTTTTCACAGTTTAAAACAGCGAGAGGAGAGCAGGTTTTTCACAGTTTAAAACAGCGAGAGGAGAGCAGGTTTTTCACAGTTTAAAACAGCGAGAGGAGTGCAGATTTTTCACATTTTAAAACAGCGAGAGGAGAGCAGGAATTTCACAGTTTAAAACAGCGAGAGGAGAGCAGGTTTTTCACAGTTTAAAACAGCGAGAGGGGAGCAGGGTTTTCACAGTTTAAAACAGCGAGAGGAGAGCAGGTTTTTCTCAGTTTAAAACAGCGAGAGGAGAGCAGGTTTTTCACAGTTTAAAACAGCGAGAGGAGTGCAGATTTTTCACAGTTTAAAACAGCGAGAGGAGAGCAGGTTTTTCACCGTTTAAAACAGCGAGAGGAGAGCAGGGTATTCACAGTTTAAAACAACGAGAGGTAAGCAGCGTTTTCACAGTTAAAACAACGAGAGGTGAGCAGGTTTTTCACAGTTCAAAACAGCAAAAGGAGAGCTGGGTTTTCACAGTTTAAAACAGCGACAGGAGAGCAGGTTTTTTACAGTTTAAAACAGCGAGAAGTGAGCACGGTTTTCACAGTTTAAAACAGCGAGACGAGAGCAGGTTTTTCACCGTTTAAAACACCGAGAGGTGAGCAGATATTTCACAGTTTAAAACAGCGAGAGGAGAGCAGGGTTTTCACTGTTTAAAACAGCGAGATGAGAGCACTATTTTCACAGTTTAAAACAGCGAGAGGTTGGCATTGTTTTCACTGTTTAAAACAGCGAGAGGAGAGCAGGAATTTCACAGTTTAAAACAGCGAGAGGGGAGCAGGGTTTTCACATTTTAAAACAGCGGGAGGAGAGCAGATTTTTCACAGTTATATCAGCGAGAGGAGAGCAGGTTTTTCGCTGTTTAAAACAGCGAGAGGAGAGCAGGAATTATACAGTTCAAAACAGCGAGAGGAGAGCAGTGTTTTCACATTTTAAAACAGCGAGAGCAGAGGAAGAATTTCACAGTTTAAAACAGCGAGAGGAGAGCAGTATTTTCACAGTTTAAAACAGCGAGAGGATAGCAGGTTTTCCACAGTTTAAAACAACGAGTGGTGAGCAGGATTTAAACAGTTTAAAACAACGAGAGGGGAGCAGGGTTTTCACTGTTTAAAACACCGAGAGGTGAGTAGGTTTTTCACAGTTCAAAACAGCGAGAGGAGAGCAGGGTTTTCACTGTTTAAAACAGCGAGAGGAGAGCAGGAATTTCACAGTTTAAAACAGTGAGAGGAGAGCAGGGTATTCACTGTTTAAAACAGCGAGAGGAGTGGAGGTTTTTCACAGTTTAAAACAGCGAGAGGAGTGGAGGTTTTTCACAGTTTAAAACAGCGAGAGGAGAGCAGCTTTTTCTCAGTTTAAAACAGCGAGAGGAAAACATGGTTTTCACAGTTTAAAACAGCGAGAGGAGAGCAGGTTTTTCACCGTTTAAATCAGCGAGAGGAGAGCAGTTTTTTCACAGTCTAAAACAGCGAGAGGAGCGCAGGAATTTCGCAGTTTAAAATAGCGAGTGGAGAGCAGGAATTTCACAGTTTTAAACAGCGAGAGGAGAGCAGCTGTTTCACAGTTTAAAACAGCGAGAGGAGAGCAGGGTTTTCACAGTATAAAACAGCGAGAGGAGAGCAGCTTTTTCTCAGTTTAAAACAGCGAGAGGAAAACATGGTTTTCACAGTATAAAACAGCGAGAGGAAAGCAGCTTTTTCACATTTTAAAACAGCGAAAGGAGAGCAGGAATTTCACAGTTTAAAACAGCGAGAGGAGAGAATGTTTTTCACAGTTTCAAACAGCGAGAGGAGAGCAGGTTTTTCACCGTTTAAAACAGCGAGAGGAGAGCGGGTTTTCACAGTTTAAAACAACGAGAGGTAAGCAGCGTTTTCACAGTTAAAACAATGAGAGGTGAGCAGGTTTTTCACAGTTCAAAACAGCAAAAGGAGAGCTGGGTTTTCACAGTTTAAAACAGCGAGAGGAGAGCTGGGTTTTCACAGTTTAAAACAGCGAGAGGTGAGCAGGTTTTTCACAGTTCAAAACAGCGAGAGGAGAGCTGGGTTTTCACAGTTTAAAACAGCGACAGGAGAGCAGGTTTTTCACAGTTTAAAACAGCGAGAGGTGAGCACGGTTTTCACAGTTTAAAACAGCGAGGCGACAAAAGGTTTTTCACAGTTCAAAACAGCTAGAGTAAAGCAGGGTTTTCACAGTTTAAAAAAGCGAGAGGAGAGCACTATTTTCACAGTTTAAAAGAGCGAGAGGAGAGCAGGTTTTCCACAGTTTAAAACAACGAGTGGTGAGCAGGATTTAAACTGTTTAAAACAACTAGAGGAGAGCAGGGTTTTCACTGTTTAAAACAGCGAGAGGAGAGCAGGAATTTCACAGTTTAAAACAGCGAGAGGAGAGCAGTGTTTTCACTGTTTAAAACAGCGAGAGGAGAGCAGGAATTTCACAGTTTAAAACAGCGAGAGGAGAGCAGGGTTTTCACAGTTTAAAACAGAGGGAGGAGAGCAGGTTTTTCACAGTTTAAAACAGCGAGAGGAAAGCAGGTTATTCACTGTTTAAAACAGCGACAGGAGTGGAGGTTTTTCACAGTTTAAAACAACGAGTGGTGGGCAGGATTTAAACAGTTTAAAACAACGAGAGGGGAGCAGGTTTTTCACAGTTTAAAACAGCGAGAGGAGAGCAGCTTTTTCACAGTTTAAAACAGCGAGAGGAGAGCAGGGTTTTCACTTTTAAAAACAGCGAGAGGAGAGCAGCTTTTTCACAGTTTAAAACAGCGAGAGGAAAACATGGTTTTCACAGTATAAAACAGCGAGAAGAAAGCAGCTTTTCCACAGTTTAAAACAGCGAGAGGAGAGCTGGAATTTCACAGTTTAAAACAGCGAGAGGAGAGCAGGTTTTTCACCGTTTAAATCAGCGAGAGGAGAGCAGTTTTTTCACAGTTTAAAACAGCAAGAGGAGCGCAGGAATTTCGCAGTTTAAAATAGCGAGTGGAGAGCAGGAATTTCACAGTTTTAAACAGCGAGAGGAGAGCAGCTGTTTCACAGTTTAAAACAGCGAGAGTAGAGCAGGGTTTTCACAGTTTAAAACAGCGAGAGGAGAGCAGGGTATTCACAGTTTAAAACAGCGAGAGGTGAGCACGGTTTTCACAGTTTAAAACAGCGAGGCGACAAAAGGTTTTTCACAGTTCAAAACAGCGAGAGGAGAGCAGGTTTTTCACCGTTTAAATCAGCGAGAGGAGAGCAGTTTTTTCACAGTTTAAAACAGCAAGAGGAGCGCAGGAATTTCGCAGTTTAAAATAGCGAGTGGAGAGCAGGAATTTCGCAGTTTAAAATAGCGAGTGGAGAGCAGGAATTTCACAGTTTTAAACAGCGAGAGGAGAGCAGCTGTTTCACAGTTTAAAACAGCGAGAGTAGAGCAGGGTTTTCACAGTTTAAAACAGCGAGAGGAGAGCAGGGTATTCACAGTTTAAAACAAGGAGAGGTAAGCAGCGTTTTCACAGTTAAAACAACGAGAGGTAAGCAGGTTTTTCACAGTTCAAAACAGCAAGAGGAGAGCTGGGTTTCCACAGTTTAAAACAGCGAGAGGAGAGCAGGAATTTCACATTTTAAAACAGCGAGAGGTGAGCACGGTTTTCACAGTTTAAAACAGCGAGGGGACAGCAGGTTTTTCACAGTTCAAAACAGCTAGAGGAAAGCAGGGTTTTCACAGTTCAAAACAGCGAGAGGAGAGCACTATTTTCACAGTTTAAAACAGCGAGAGGAGAGCAGGCTATTCACTGGTTAAAACAGCGAGAGGTGTGGAGGTTTTTCACAGTTTAAAACAACGAGTGGTGAGCAGGATTTAAACAGTTTAAAACAACGAGAGGCGAGCAGGTTTTTCACAGTTTAAAACAACGAGAGGCGAGCAGGTTTTTCACAGTTTAAAACAGCGAGAGGGGACCAGGATTTTCACAGTTTAAAATAGCGAGTGGAGAGCAGGAATTTCACAGTTTAAAACAGCAAGAGGAGAGCAGGGTTTTCACTGTTAAAAACAGCGAGAGGAGAGCAGCTTTTTCACAGTTTAAAACAGCGAGAGGAAAACATGGTTTTCACAGTATAAAACAGAGAGAGGAAAGCAGCTTTTTCACATTTTAAAACAGCGAAAGGAGAGCAGGAATTTCACAGTTTAAAACAGCGAGTGGAGAGAAGGTTTTTCACAGTTTCAAACAGCGAGAGGAGAGCAGGTTTTTCACAGTTCAAAACAGCAAAAGGAGAGCTGGGTTTTCACAGTTTAAAACAGCGAGAGGTGAGCACGGTTTTCACAGTTTAAAACCGCGAGGCGACAGCAGGTTTTTCACAGTTCAAAACAGCTAGAGTAAAGCAGGGTTTTCACAGTTTAAATCAGCGAGAGGAGAGCACTATTTTCACAGTTTAAAACAGCGAGAGGAAAGCAGGTTTTCCACAGTTTAAAACAACGAGTGGTGAGCAGGATTTAAACTGTTTAAAACAACTAGAGGAGAGCAGGGTTTTCACTGTTTAAAACAGCGAGAGGAGAGCAGGAATTTCACAGTTTAAAACAGCGAGAGGAAGAGCAGTGTTTTCACTGTTTAAAACAGCGAGAGGAGAGCAGGAATTTCACAGTTTAAAACTGCGAGAGGAGAGCAGGGTTTTCACATTTTAAAACAGCGGGAGGGGAGCAGGTTTTTCACAGTTTAAAACAGCGAGAGGAAAGCAGGTTATTCACTGTTTAAAACAGCGAGAGGAGTGGAGGTTTTTCACAGTTTAAAACAACGAGTGGTGAGCAGGATTTAAACAGTTTAAAACAACGAGAGGGGAGCAGGTTTTTCACAGTTTAAAACATCGAGAGGAGAGCAGGAATTTCACAGTTTAAAACAGAGAGAGGAGAGCAGGTTTTTCACCGTTTAAAACAGCGAGAGGAGAGCAGTTTTTTCACAGTTTAAAACAGCGAGAGGAGCGCAGGAATTTCGCAGTTTAAAATAGCGAGTGGAGAGCAGGAATTTCACAGTTTTAAACAGCGAGAGGAGAGCAGGGTATTCCCAGTTTAAAACAACAAGAGGTGAGCAGCTTTTTCACAGTTTAAAACAGCGAGAAGAAAACAGGTTTTCACAGTATAAAACAGCGAGAGGAAAACAGCTTTTTCACATTTTAAAACAGCGAGAGGAGAGCAGGAATTTCACAGTTTAAAACAGCGAGAGGAGAGCAGGTTTTTCACAGTTTAAAACAGCGAGAGGGGAGCAGGGTTTTCACAGTTTAAAACAGCGAGAGGAGAGCAGGAATTTCACAGTTTAAAACAGCGAGAGGAGAGCAGGTTTTTCTCAGTTTAAAACAGCGAGAGGAGAGCAGGTTTTTCACAGTTTAAAACAGCGAGAGGTGAGCAGGTTTTTCTCAGTTTAAAACAGCGAGAGGAGAGCAGGTTTTTCACAGTTTAAAACAGCGAGAGGAGTGCAGATTTTTCACAGTTTAAAACAGCGAGAGGAGAGCAGGTTTTTCACAGTTTAAAACAGCGAGAGGAGAGCAGGTTTTTCACAGTTTAAAACAGCGAGAGGGGAGCAGGGTTTTCACAGTTTAAAACAGCGAGAGGGGAGCAGGGTTTTCACAGTTTAAAACAGCGAGAGGAGAGCAGGGTTTTCACAGTTTAAAACAGCGAGAGGAGAGCAGGTTTTTCACAGTTTAAAACAGCGAGAGGAGAGCAGGTTTTTCACAGTTTAAAACAGCGAGAGGTGAGCAGGTTTTTCTCAGTTTAAAACAGCGAGAGGAGAGCAGGTTTTTCACAGTTTAAAACAGCGAGAGGAGTGCAGATTTTTCACAGTTTAAAACAGCGAGAGGAGAGCAGGTTTTTCACCGTTTAAAACCGCGAGAGGAGAGCAGGGTATTCACAGTTTAAAACAACGAGAGGTAAGCAGCGTTTTCACAGTTAAAACAACGAGAGGTGAGCAGGTTTTTCACAGTTCAAAACAGCAAAAGGAGAGCTGGGTTTTCACAGTTTAAAACAGCGACAGGAGAGCAGGTTTTTTACAGTTTAAAACAGCGAGAAGTGAGCACGGTTTTCACAGTTTAAAACAGCGAGACGAGAGCAGGTTTTTCACCGTTTAAAACACCGAGAGGTGAGCAGATATTTCACAGTTTAAAACAGCGAGAGGAGAGCAGGGTTTTCACTGTTTAAAACAGCGAGAGGAGAGCACTATTTTCACAGTTTAAAACAGCGAGAGGTTGGCATTGTTTTCACTGTTTAAAACAGCGAGAGGAGAGCAGGAATTTCACAGTTTAAAACAGCGAGAGGGGACCAGGATTTTCACAGTTTAAAATAGCGAGTGGAGAGCAGGAATTTCACAGTTTAAAACAGCAAGAGGAGAGCAGGGTTTTCACTGTTAAAAACAGCGAGAGGAGAGCAGCTTTTTCACAGTTTAAAACAGCGAGAGGAAAACATGGTTTTCACAGTATAAAACAGAGAGAGGAAAGCAGCTTTTTCACATTTTAAAACAGCGAAAGGAGAGCAGGAATTTCACAGTTTAAAACAGCGAGTGGAGAGAAGGTTTTTCACAGTTTCAAACAGCGAGAGGAGAGCAGGTTTTTCACAGTTCAAAACAGCAAAAGGAGAGCTGGGTTTTCACAGTTTAAAACAGCGAGAGGTGAGCACGGTTTTCACAGTTTAAAACCGCGAGGCGACAGCAGGTTTTTCACAGTTCAAAACAGCTAGAGTAAAGCAGGGTTTTCACAGTTTAAATCAGCGAGAGGAGAGCACTATTTTCACAGTTTAAAACAGCGAGAGGAAAGCAGGTTTTCCACAGTTTAAAACAACGAGTGGTGAGCAGGATTTAAACTGTTTAAAACAACTAGAGGAGAGCAGGGTTTTCACTGTTTAAAACAGCGAGAGGAGAGCAGGAATTTCACAGTTTAAAACAGCGAGAGGAAGAGCAGTGTTTTCACTGTTTAAAACAGCGAGAGGAGAGCAGGAATTTCACAGTTTAAAACTGCGAGAGGAGAGCAGGGTTTTCACATTTTAAAACAGCGGGAGGGGAGCAGGTTTTTCACAGTTTAAAACAGCGAAAGGAAAGCAGGTTATTCACTGTTTAAAACAGCGAGAGGAGTGGAGGTTTTTCACAGTTTAAAACAACGAGTGGTGAGCAGGATTTAAACAGTTTAAAACAACGAGAGGGGAGCAGGTTTTTCACAGTTTAAAACATCGAGAGGAGAGCAGGAATTTCACAGTTTAAAACAGAGAGAGGAGAGCAGGTTTTTCACCGTTTAAAACAGCGAGAGGAGAGCAGTTTTTTCACAGTTTAAAACAGCGAGAGGAGCGCAGGAATTTCGCAGTTTAAAATAGCGAGTGGAGAGCAGGAATTTCACAGTTTTAAACAGCGAGAGGAGAGCAGGGTATTCCCAGTTTAAAACAACAAGAGGTGAGCAGCTTTTTCACACTTTAAAACAGCGAGAAGAAAACAGGTTTTCACAGTATAAAACAGCGAGAGGAAAACAGCTTTTTCACATTTTAAAACAGCGAGAGGAGAGCAGGAATTTCACAGTTTAAAACAGCGAGAGGAGAGCAGGTTTTTCACAGTTTAAAACAGCGAGAGGGGAGCAGGGTTTTCACAGTTTAAAACAGCGAGAGGAGAGCAGGAATTTCACAGTTTAAAACAGCGAGAGGAGAGCAGGTTTTTCTCAGTTTAAAACAGCGAGAGGAGAGCAGGTTTTTCACAGTTTAAAACAGCGAGAGGTGAGCAGGTTTTTCTCAGTTTAAAACAGCGAGAGGAGAGCAGGTTTTTCACAGTTTAAAACAGCGAGAGGAGTGCAGATTTTTCACAGTTTAAAACAGCGAGAGGAGAGCAGGTTTTTCACAGTTTAAAACAGCGAGAGGAGAGCAGGTTTTTCACAGTTTAAAACAGCGAGAGGGGAGCAGGGTTTTCACAGTTTAAAACAGCGAGAGGGGAGCAGGGTTTTCACAGTTTAAAACAGCGAGAGGAGAGCAGGGTTTTCACAGTTTAAAACAGCGAGAGGAGAGCAGGTTTTTCACAGTTTAAAACAGCGAGAGGAGAGCAGGTTTTTCACAGTTTAAAACAGCGAGAGGTGAGCAGGTTTTTCTCAGTTTAAAACAGCGAGAGGAGAGCAGGTTTTTCACAGTTTAAAACAGCGAGAGGAGTGCAGATTTTTCACAGTTTAAAACAGCGAGAGGAGAGCAGGTTTTTCACCGTTTAAAACAGCGAGAGGAGAGCAGGGTATTCACAGTTTAAAACAACGAGAGGTAAGCAGCGTTTTCACAGTTAAAACAACGAGAGGTGAGCAGGTTTTTCACAGTTCAAAACAGCAAAAGGAGAGCTGGGTTTTCACAGTTTAAAACAGCGACAGGAGAGCAGGTTTTTTACAGTTTAAAACAGCGAGAAGTGAGCACGGTTTTCACAGTTTAAAACAGCGAGACGAGAGCAGGTTTTTCACCGTTTAAAACACCGAGAGGTGAGCAGATATTTCACAGTTTAAAACAGCGAGAGGAGAGCAGGGTTTTCACTGTTTAAAACAGCGAGAGGAGAGCACTATTTTCACAGTTTAAAACAGCGAGAGGTTGGCATTGTTTTCACTGTTTAAAACAGCGAGAGGAGAGCAGGAATTTCACAGTTTAAAACAGCGAGAGGGGAGCAGGGTTTTCACATTTTAAAACAGCGGGAGGAGAGCAGATTTTTCACAGTTATATCAGCGAGAGGAGAGCAGGTTTTTCGCTGTTTAAAACAGCGAGAGGAGAGCAGGAATTATACAGTTCAAAACAGCGAGAGGAGAGCAGTGTTTTCACATTTTAAAACAGCGAGAGCAGAGGAAGAATTTCACAGTTTAAAACAGCGAGAGGAGAGCAGTATTTTCACAGTTTAAAACAGCGAGAGGATAGCAGGTTTTCCACAGTTTAAAACAACGAGTGGTGAGCAGGATTTAAACAGTTTAAAACAACGAGAGGGGAGCAGGGTTTTCACTGTTTAAAACACCGAGAGGTGAGTAGGTTTTTCACAGTTCAAAACAGCGAGAGGAGAGCAGGGTTTTCACTGTTTAAAACAGCGAGAGGAGAGCAGGAATTTCACAGTTTAAAACAGTGAGAGGAGAGCAGGGTATTCACTGTTTAAAACAGCGAGAGGAGTGGAGGTTTTTCACAGTTTAAAACAGCGAGAGGAGAGCAGCTTTTTCTCAGTTTAAAACAGCGAGAGGAAAACATGGTTTTCACAGTTTAAAACAGCGAGAGGAGAGCAGGTTTTTCACCGTTTAAATCAGCGAGAGGAGAGCAGTTTTTTCACAGTCTAAAACAGCGAGAGGAGCGCAGGAATTTCGCAGTTTAAAATAGCGAGTGGAGAGCAGGAATTTCACAGTTTTAAACAGCGAGAGGAGAGCAGCTGTTTCACAGTTTAAAACAGCGAGAGGAGAGCAGGGTTTTCACAGTATAAAACAGCGAGAGGAGAGCAGCTTTTTCTCAGTTTAAAACAGCGAGAGGAAAACATGGTTTTCACAGTATAAAACAGCGAGAGGAAAGCAGCTTTTTCACATTTTAAAACAGCGAAAGGAGAGCAGGAATTTCACAGTTTAAAACAGCGAGAGGAGAGAATGTTTTTCACAGTTTCAAACAGCGAGAGGAGAGCAGGTTTTTCACCGTTTAAAACAGCGAGAGGAGAGCGGGTTTTCACAGTTTAAAACAACGAGAGGTAAGCAGCGTTTTCACAGTTAAAACAATGAGAGGTGAGCAGGTTTTTCACAGTTCAAAACAGCAAGAGGAGAGCTGGGTTTTCACAGTTTAAAACAGCGACAGGAGAGCAGGTTTTTCACAGTTTAAAACAGCGAGAGGTGAGCACGGTTTTCACAGTTTAAAACAGCGAGGCGACAAAAGGTTTTTCACAGTTCAAAACAGCTAGAGTAAAGCAGGGTTTTCACAGTTTAAAACAGCGAGAGGAGAGCACTATTTTCACAGTTTAAAAGAGCGAGAGGAGAGCAGGTTTTCCACAGTTTAAAACAACGAGTGGTGAGCAGAATTTAAACTGTTTAAAACAACTAGAGGAGAGCAGGGTTTTCACTGTTTAAAACAGCGAGAGGAGAGCAGGAATTTCACAGTTTAAAACAGCGAGAGGAGAGCAGTGTTTTCACTGTTTAAAACAGCGGGAGGAGAGCAGGAATTTCACAGTTTAAAACAGCGAGAGGAGAGCAGGGTTTTCACAGTTTAAAACAGAGGGAGGAGAGCAGGTTTTTCACAGTTTAAAACAGCGAGAGGAAAGCAGGTTATTCACTGTTTAAAACAGCGACAGGAGTGGAGGTTTTTCACAGTTTAAAACAACGAGTGGTGGGCAGGATTTAAACAGTTTAAAACAACGAGAGGGGAGCAGGTTTTTCACAGTTTAAAACAGCGAGAGGAGAGCAGCTTTTTCACAGTTTAAAACAGCGAGAGGAGAGCAGGGTTTTCACTTTTAAAAACAGCGAGAGGAGAGCAGCTTTTTCACAGTTTAAAACAGCGAGAGGAAAACATGGTTTTCACAGTATAAAACAGCGAGAAGAAAGCAGCTTTTCCACAGTTTAAAACAGCGAGAGGAGAGCTGGAATTTCACAGTTTAAAACAGCGAGAGGAGAGCAGGTTTTTCACCGTTTAAATCAGCGAGAGGAGAGCAGTTTTTTCACAGTTTAAAACAGCAAGAGGAGCGCAGGAATTTCGCAGTTTAAAATAGCGAGTGGAGAGCAGGAATTTCACAGTTTTAAACAGCGAGAGGAGAGCAGCTGTTTCACAGTTTAAAACAGCGAGAGTAGAGCAGGGTTTTCACAGTTTAAAACAGCGAGAGGAGAGCAGGGTATTCACAGTTTAAAACAGCGAGAGGTGAGCACGGTTTTCACAGTTTAAAACAGCGAGGCGACAAAAGGTTTTTCACAGTTCAAAACAGCGAGAGGAGAGCAGGTTTTTCACCGTTTAAATCAGCGAGAGGAGAGCAGTTTTTTCACAGTTTAAAACAGCAAGAGGAGCGCAGGAATTTCGCAGTTTAAAATAGCGAGTGGAGAGCAGGAATTTCGCAGTTTAAAATAGCGAGTGGAGAGCAGGAATTTCACAGTTTTAAACAGCGAGAGGAGAGCAGCTGTTTCACAGTTTAAAACAGCGAGAGTAGAGCAGGGTTTTCACAGTTTAAAACAGCGAGAGGAGAGCAGGGTATTCACAGTTTAAAACAAGGAGAGGTAAGCAGCGTTTTCACAGTTAAAACAACGAGAGGTAAGCAGGTTTTTCACAGTTCAAAACAGCAAGAGGAGAGCTGGGTTTCCACAGTTTAAAACAGCGAGAGGAGAGCAGGAATTTCACATTTTAAAACAGCGAGAGGTGAGCACGGTTTTCACAGTTTAAAACAGCGAGGGGACAGCAGGTTTTTCACAGTTCAAAACAGCTAGAGGAAAGCAGGGTTTTCACAGTTCAAAACAGCGAGAGGAGAGCACTATTTTCACAGTTTAAAACAGCGAGAGGAGAGCAGGCTATTCACTGGTTAAAACAGCGAGAGGTGTGGAGGTTTTTCACAGTTTAAAACAACGAGTGGTGAGCAGGATTTAAACAGTTTAAAACAACGAGAGGCGAGCAGGTTTTTCACAGTTTAAAACAACGAGAGGCGAGCAGGTTTTTCACAGTTTAAAACAGCGAGAGGGGACCAGGATTTTCACAGTTTAAAATAGCGAGTGGAGAGCAGGAATTTCACAGTTTAAAACAGCAAGAGGAGAGCAGGGTTTTCACTGTTAAAAACAGCGAGAGGAGAGCAGCTTTTTCACAGTTTAAAACAGCGAGAGGAAAACATGGTTTTCACAGTATAAAACAGAGAGAGGAAAGCAGCTTTTTCACATTTTAAAACAGCGAAAGGAGAGCAGGAATTTCACAGTTTAAAACAGCGAGTGGAGAGAAGGTTTTTCACAGTTTCAAACAGCGAGAGGAGAGCAGGTTTTTCACCGTTTAAAACAGCGAGAGGAGAGCAGGGTTTTCACATTCTAAAACAACGAGAGGTAAGCAGCGTTTTCACAGTTAAAACAATGAGAGGTGAGCAGGTTTTTCACAGTTCAAAACAGCAAGAGGAGAGCTGGGTTTTCACATTTTAAAACAGCGACAGGCGAGCAGGTTTTTCACAGTTTAAAACAGCGAGAGGTGAGCACGGTTTTCACAGTTTAAAACCGCGAGGCGACAGCAGGTTTTTCACAGTTCAAAACAGCTAGAGTAAAGCAGGGTTTTCACAGTTTAAATCAGCGAGAGGAGAGCACTATTTTCACAGTTTAAAACAGCGAGAGGAAAGCAGGTTTTCCACAGTTTAAAACAACGAGTGGTGAGCAGGATTTAAACTGTTTAAAACAACTAGAGGAGAGCAGGGTTTTCACTGTTTAAAACAGCGAGAGGAGAGCAGGAATTTCACAGTTTAAAACAGCGAGAGGAGAGCAGTGTTTTCACTGTTTAAAACAGCGAGAGGAGAGCAGGAATTTCACAGTTTAAAACTGCGAGAGGATAGCAGGGTTTTCACATTTTAAAACAGCGGGAGGGGAGCAGGTTTTTCACAGTTTAAAACAGCGAGAGGAAAGCAGGTTATTCACTGTTTAAAACAGCGAGAGGAGTGGAGGTTTTTCACAGTTTAAAACAACGAGTGGTGAGCAGGATTTAAACAGTTTAAAACAACGAGAGGGGAGCAGGTTTTTCACAGTTTAAAACATCGAGAGGAGAGCAGGAATTTCACAGTTTAAAACAGAGAGAGGAGAGCAGGTTTTTCACCGTTTAAAACAGCGAGAGGAGAGCAGTTTTTTCACAGTTTAAAACAGCGAGAGGAGCGCAGGAATTTCGCAGTTTAAAATAGCGAGTGGAGAGCAGGAATTTCACAGTTTTAAACAGCGAGAGGAGAGCAGGGTATTCCCAGTTTAAAACAACGAGAGGTGAGCAGCTTTTTCACAGTTTAAAACAGCGAGAAGAAAACATGGTTTTCACAGTATAAAACAGCGAGAGGAAAACAGCTTTTTCACATTTTAAAACAGCGAGAGGAGAGCAGGAATTTCACAGTTTAAAACAGCGAGAGGAGAGCAGGTGTTTCACAGTTTAAAACAGCGAGAGGTGAGCACGGTTTTCACAGTTTAAAACAGCGAGGCGACAGCAGGTTTTTCACAGTTCAAAACAGCTAGAGTAAAGCAGGGTTTTCACAGTTTAAATCAGCGATAGGAGAGCACTATTTTCACTGTTTAAAACAGCGAGAGGAGAGCAGGTTTTTCACAGTTTAAAACAACGAGTGGTGAGCAGGATTTAAACTGTTTAAAACAGCGAGAGGAGAGCAGGAATTTCACAGTTTAAAATAGCGAGTGGAGAGCAGGAATTTCACAGTTTAAAACAGCGAGAGGAGAGCAGGAATTTCACAGTTTAAAACAGCGAGAGGAGAGCAGGGTTTTCACTTTTAAAAACAGCGAGAGGAGAGCAGCTTTTTCACAGTTTAAAACAGCGAGAGGAAAACATGGTTTTCACAGTATAAAACAGCGAGAGGAAAGCAGCTTTTTCACAGTTTAAAACAGCGAGAGGAGAGCAGGAATTTCACAGTTTAAAACAGCGAGAGGAGAGCAGGTTTTTCACAGTTTAAAACAGCGAGAGGAGAGCAGGTTTTTCTCAGTTTAAAACAGCGAGAGGAGAGCAGGTTTTTCACAGTTTAAAACAGCGAGAGGTGAGCAGGTTTTTCACAGTTTAAAACAGCGAGAGGAGAGCAGGTTTTTCACCGTTTAAAACAGCGAGAGGAGAGCAGGGTATTCACAGTTTAAAACAACGAGAGGTAAGCAGCGTTTTCACAGTTAAAACAACGAGAGGTGAGCAGGTTTTTCACAGTTCAAAACAGCAAAAGGAGAGCTGGGTTTTCACAGTTTAAAACAGCGAGAGGTGAGCACGGTTTTCACAGTTTAAAACCGCGAGGCGACAGCAGGTTTTTCACAGTTCAAAACAGCTAGAGTAAAGCAGGGTTTTCACAGTTTAAATCAGCGAGAGGAGAGCACTATTTTCACAGTTTAAAACAGCGAGAGGAAAGCAGGTTTTCCACAGTTTAAAACAACGAGTGGTGAGCAGGATTTAAACTGTTTAAAACAACTAGAGGAGAGCAGGGTTTTCACTGTTTAAAACAGCGAGAGGAGAGCAGGAATTTCACAGTTTAAAACAGCGAGAGGAAGAGCAGTGTTTTCACTGTTTACAACAGCGAGAGGAGAGCAGGAATTTCACAGTTTAAAACTGCGAGAGGAGAGCAGGGTTTTCACATTTTAAAACAGCGGGAGGGGAGCAGGTTTTTCACAGTTTAAAACAGCGAGAGGAAAGCAGGTTATTCACTGTTTAAAACAGCGAGAGGAGTGGAGGTTTTTCACAGTTTAAAACAACGAGTGGTGAGCAGGATTTAAACAGTTTAAAACAACGAGAGGGGAGCAGGTTTTTCACAGTTTAAAACATCGAGAGGAGAGCAGGAATTTCACAGTTTAAAACAGAGAGAGGAGAGCAGGTTTTTCACCGTTTAAAACAGCGAGAGGAGAGCAGTTTTTTCACAGTTTAAAACAGCGAGAGGAGCGCAGGAATTTCGCAGTTTAAAATAGCGAGTGGAGAGCAGGAATTTCACAGTTTTAAACAGCGAGAGGAGAGCAGGGTATTCCCAGTTTAAAACAACAAGAGGTGAGCAGCTTTTTCACAGTTTAAAACAGCGAGAAGAAAACATGGTTTTCACAGTATAAAACAGCGAGAGGAAAACAGCTTTTTCACATTTTAAAACAGCGAGAGGAGAGCAGGAATTTCACAGTTTAAAACAGCGAGAGGAGAGCAGGTTTTTCACAGTTTAAAACAGCGAGAGGGGAGCAGGGATTTCACAGTTTAAAACAGCGAGAGGAGAGCAGGTTTTTCTCAGTTTAAAACAGCGAGAGGAGAGCAGGTTTTTCACAGTTTAAAACAGCGAGAGGAGTGCAGATTTTTCACAGTTTAAAACAGCGAGAGGAGAGCAGGTTTTTCACAGTTTAAAACAGCGAGAGGTGAGCAGGTTTTTCTCAGTTTAAAACAGCGAGAGGAGAGCAGGTTTTTCACCGTTTAAAACAGCGAGAGGAGAGCAGGGTATTCACAGTTTAAAACAACGAGAGGTAAGCAGCGTTTTCACAGTTAAAACAACGAGAGGTGAGCAGGTTTTTCACAGTTCAAAACAGCAAAAGGAGAGCTGGGTTTTCACAGTTTAAAACAGCGACAGGAGAGCAGGTTTTTTACAGTTTAAAACAGCGAGAAGTGAGCACGGTTTTCACAGTTTAAAACAGCGAGACGAGAGCAGGTTTTTCACCGTTTAAAACACCGAGAGGTGAGCAGATATTTCACAGTTTAAAACAGCGAGAGGAGAGCAGGGTTTTCACTGTTTAAAACAGCGAGAGGAGAGCACTATTTTCACAGTTTAAAACAGCGAGAGGTTGGCATTGTTTTCACTGTTTAAAACAGCGAGAGGAGAGCAGGAATTTCACAGTTTAAAACAGCGAGAGGAGAGCAGGGTTTTCACATTTTAAAACAGCGGGAGGAGAGCAGATTTTTCACAGTTATATCAGCGAGAGGAGAGCAGGTTTTTCGCTGTTTAAAACAGCGAGAGGAGAGCAGGAATTATACAGTTCAAAACAGCGAGAGGAGAGCAGTGTTTTCACATTTTAAAACAGCGAGAGGAGAGGAGGAATTTCACAGTTTAAAACAGCGAGAGGAGAGCAGTATTTTCACAGTTTAAAACAGCGAGAGGATAGCAGGATTTCCACAGTTTAAAACAACGAGTGGTGAGCAGGATTTAAACAGTTTAAAACAACGAGAGGGGAGCAGGGTTTTCACTGTTTAAAACACCGAGAGGTGAGTAGGTTTTTCACAGTTTAAAACAGCGAGAGGAGAGCAGGGTTTTCACTGTTTAAAACAGCGAGAGGAGAGCAGGAATTTCACAGTTTAAAACAGTGAGAGGAGAGCAGGGTATTCACTGTTTAAAACAGCGAGAGGAGTGGAGGTTTTTCACAGTTTAAAACAGCGAGAGGAGTGGAGGTTTTTCACAGTTTAAAACAACGAGTGGTGAGCAGGATTTAAACAGTTTAAAACAACAAGAGGGGAGCAGGTTTTTCAAAGTTTAAAACAGCGAAAGGAAAGCAGGAATTTCACAGTTTAAAATAGCGAGTGGAGAGCAGGAATTTCACTGTTTAAAACAGTGAGAGGAGAGCAGGGTTTTCACTTTTAAAAACAGCGAGAGGAGAGCAGCTTTTTCACAGTTTAAAACAGCGAGAGGAAACATGGTTTTCACAGTTTAAAACAGCGAGAGGAGAGCAGGTTTTTCACCGTTTAAATCAGCGAGAGGAGAGCAGTTTTTTCACAGTTTAAAACAGCGAGAGGAGCGCAGGAATTTCGCAGTTTAAAATAGCGAGTGGAGAGCAGGAATTTCACAGTTTTAAACAGCGAGAGGAGAGCAGCTGTTTCACAGTTTAAAACAGCGAGAGGAGAGCAGGGTTTTCACAGTATAAAACAGCGAGAGGAGAGCAGCTTTTTCTCAGTTTAAAACAGCGAGAGGAAAACATGGTTTTCACAGTATAAAACAGCGAGAGGAAAGCAGCTTTTTCACATTTTAAAACAGCGAAAGGAGAGCAGGAATTTCACAGTTTAAAACAGCGAGAGGAGAGAATGTTTTTCACAGTTTCAAACAGCGAGAGGAGAGCAGGTTTTTCACAGTTTAAAACAGCGAGAGGAGCGCAGGAATTTCGCAGTTTAAAATAGCGAGTGGAGAGCAGGAATTTCACAGTTTTAAACAGCGAGAGGAGAGCAGGGTATTCCCAGTTTAAAACAACAAGAGGTGAGCAGCTTTTTCACAGTTTAAAACAGCGAGAAGAAAACATGGTTTTCACAGTATAAAACAGCGAGAGGAAAACAGCTTTTTCACATTTTAAAACAGCGAGAGGAGAGCAGGAATTTCACAGTTTAAAACAGCGAGAGGAGAGCAGGTTTTTCACAGTTTAAAACAGCGAGAGGGGAGCAGGGATTTCACAGTTTAAAACAGCGAGAGGAGAGCAGGTTTTTCTCAGTTTAAAACAGCGAGAGGAGAGCAGGTTTTTCACAGTTTAAAACAGCGAGAGGAGTGCAGATTTTTCACAGTTTAAAACAGCGAGAGGAGAGCAGGTTTTTCACAGTTTAAAACAGCGAGAGGTGAGCAGGTTTTTCTCAGTTTAAAACAGCGAGAGGAGAGCAGGTTTTTCACCGTTTAAAACAGCGAGAGGAGAGCAGGGTATTCACAGTTTAAAACAACGAGAGGTAAGCAGCGTTTTCACAGTTAAAACAACGAGAGGTGAGCAGGTTTTTCACAGTTCAAAACAGCAAAAGGAGAGCTGGGTTTTCACAGTTTAAAACAGCGACAGGAGAGCAGGTTTTTTACAGTTTAAAACAGCGAGAAGTGAGCACGGTTTTCACAGTTTAAAACAGCGAGACGAGAGCAGGTTTTTCACCGTTTAAAACACCGAGAGGTGAGCAGATATTTCACAGTTTAAAACAGCGAGAGGAGAGCAGGGTTTTCACTGTTTAAAACAGCGAGAGGAGAGCACTATTTTCACAGTTTAAAACAGCGAGAGGTTGGCATTGTTTTCACTGTTTAAAACAGCGAGAGGAGAGCAGGAATTTCACAGTTTAAAACAGCGAGAGGAGAGCAGGGTTTTCACATTTTAAAACAGCGGGAGGAGAGCAGATTTTTCACAGTTATATCAGCGAGAGGAGAGCAGGTTTTTCGCTGTTTAAAACAGCGAGAGGAGAGCAGGAATTATACAGTTCAAAACAGCGAGAGGAGAGCAGTGTTTTCACATTTTAAAACAGCGAGAGGAGAGGAGGAATTTCACAGTTTAAAACAGCGAGAGGAGAGCAGTATTTTCACAGTTTAAAACAGCGAGAGGATAGCAGGATTTCCACAGTTTAAAACAACGAGTGGTGAGCAGGATTTAAACAGTTTAAAACAACGAGAGGGGAGCAGGGTTTTCACTGTTTAAAACACCGAGAGGTGAGTAGGTTTTTCACAGTTTAAAACAGCGAGAGGAGAGCAGGGTTTTCACTGTTTAAAACAGCGAGAGGAGAGCAGGAATTTCACAGTTTAAAACAGTGAGAGGAGAGCAGGGTATTCACTGTTTAAAACAGCGAGAGGAGTGGAGGTTTTTCACAGTTTAAAACAGCGAGAGGAGTGGAGGTTTTTCACAGTTTAAAACAACGAGTGGTGAGCAGGATTTAAACAGTTTAAAACAACAAGAGGGGAGCAGGTTTTTCAAAGTTTAAAACAGCGAAAGGAAAGCAGGAATTTCACAGTTTAAAATAGCGAGTGGAGAGCAGGAATTTCACTGTTTAAAACAGTGAGAGGAGAGCAGGGTTTTCACTTTTAAAAACAGCGAGAGGAGAGCAGCTTTTTCACAGTTTAAAACAGCGAGAGGAAACATGGTTTTCACAGTTTAAAACAGCGAGAGGAGAGCAGGTTTTTCACCGTTTAAATCAGCGAGAGGAGAGCAGTTTTTTCACAGTTTAAAACAGCGAGAGGAGCGCAGGAATTTCGCAGTTTAAAATAGCGAGTGGAGAGCAGGAATTTCACAGTTTTAAACAGCGAGAGGAGAGCAGCTGTTTCACAGTTTAAAACAGCGAGAGGAGAGCAGGGTTTTCACAGTATAAAACAGCGAGAGGAGAGCAGCTTTTTCTCAGTTTAAAACAGCGAGAGGAAAACATGGTTTTCACAGTATAAAACAGCGAGAGGAAAGCAGCTTTTTCACATTTTAAAACAGCGAAAGGAGAGCAGGAATTTCACAGTTTAAAACAGCGAGAGGAGAGAATGTTTTTCACAGTTTCAAACAGCGAGAGGAGAGCAGGTTTTTCACAGTTTAAAACAGCGAGAGGAGAGCGGGTTTTCACAGTTTAAAACAACGAGAGGTAAGCAGCGTTTTCACAGTTAAAACAATGAGAGGTGAGCAGGTTTTTCACAGTTCAAAACAGCAAGAGGAGAGCTGGGTTTTCACAGTTTAAAACAGCGACAGGAGAGCAGGTTTTTCACAGTTTAAAACAGCGAGAGGTGAGCACGGTTTTCACAGTTTAAAACAGCGAGGCGACAAAAGGTTTTTCACAGTTCAAAACAGCTAGAGTAAAGCAGGGTTTTCACAGTTTAAAACAGCGAGAGGAGAGCACTATTTTCACAGTTTAAAAGAGCGAGAGGAGAGCAGGTTTTCCACAGTTTAAAACAACGAGTGGTGAGCAGAATTTAAACTGTTTAAAACAACTAGAGGAGAGCAGGGTTTTCACTGTTTAAAACAGCGAGAGGAGAGCAGGAATTTCACAGTTTAAAACAGCGAGAGGAGAGCAGTGTTTTCACTGTTTAAAACAGCGAGAGGAGAGCAGGAATTTCACAGTTTAAAACAGCGAGAGGAGAGCAGGGTTTTCACAGTTTAAAACAGAGGGAGGAGAGCAGGTTTTTCACAGTTTAAAACAGCGAGAGGAAAGCAGGTTATTCACTGTTTAAAACAGCGACAGGAGTGGAGGTTTTTCACAGTTTAAAACAACGAGTGGTGGGCAGGATTTAAACAGTTTAAAACAACGAGAGGGGAGCAGGTTTTTCACAGTTTAAAACAGCGAGAGGAGAGCAGCTTTTTCACAGTTTAAAACAGCGAGAGGAGAGCAGGGTTTTCACTTTTAAAAACAGCGAGAGGAGAGCAGCTTTTTCACAGTTTAAAACAGCGAGAGGAAAACATGGTTTTCACAGTATAAAACAGCGAGAAGAAAGCAGCTTTTCCACAGTTTAAAACAGCGAGAGGAGAGCTGGAATTTCGCAGTTTAAAACAGCGAGAGGAGAGCAGGTTTTTCACCGTTTAAATCAGCGAGAGGAGAGCAGTTTTTTCACAGTTTAAAACAGCAAGAGGAGCGCAGGAATTTCGCAGTTTAAAATAGCGAGTGGAGAGCAGGAATTTCACAGTTTTAAACAGCGAGAGGAGAGCAGCTGTTTCACAGTTTAAAACAGCGAGAGGAGAGCAGGGTTTTCACAGTTTAAAACAGCGAGAGGAGAGCAGGGTATTCACAGTTTAAAACAACGAGAGGTAAGCAGCGTTTTCACAGTTAAAACAACGAGAGGTAAGCACGTTTTTCACAGTTCAAAACAGCAAGAGGAGAGCTGGGTTTCCACAGTTTAAAACAGCGAGAGGAGAGCAGGAATTTCACAGTTTAAAACAGCGAGAGGTGAGCACGGTTTTCACAGTTTAAAACAGCGAGGGGACAGCAGGTTTTTCACAGTTCAAAACAGCTAGAGGAAAGCAGGGTTTTCACAGTTCAAAACAGCGAGAGGAGAGCACTATTTTCACAGTTTAAAACAGCGAGAGGAGAGCAGGCTATTCACTGGTTAAAACAGCGAGAGGTGTGGAGGTTTTTCACAGTTTAAAACAACGAGTGGTGAGCAGGATTTAAACAGTTTAAAACAACGAGAGGCGAGCAGGTTTTTCACAGTTTAAAACAACGAGAGGCGAGCAGGTTTTTCACAGTTTAAAACAGCGAGAGGGGACCAGGATTTTCACAGTTTAAAATAGCGAGTGGAGAGCAGGAATTTCACAGTTTAAAACAGCAAGAGGAGAGCAGGGTTTTCACTGTTAAAAACAGCGAGAGGAGAGCAGCTTTTTCACAGTTTAAAACAGCGAGAGGAAAACATGGTTTTCACAGTATAAAACAGAGAGAGGAAAGCAGCTTTTTCACATTTTAAAACAGCGAAAGGAGAGCAGGAATTTCACAGTTTAAAACAGCGAGTGGAGAGAAGGTTTTTAACAGTTTCAAACAGCGAGAGGAGAGCAGGTTTTTCACCGTTTAAAACAGCGAGAGGAGAGCAGTTTTTTCACAGTTTAAAACAGCGAGAGGAGCGCAGGAATTTCGCAGTTTAAAATAGCGAGTGGAGAGCAGGAATTTCACAGTTTTAAACAGCGAGAGGAGAGCAGGGTATTCCCAGTTTAAAACAACAAGAGGTGAGCAGCTTTTTCACAGTTTAAAACAGCGAGAAGAAAACATGGTTTTCACAGTATAAAACAGCGAGAGGAAAACAGCTTTTTCACATTTTAAAACAGCGAGAGGAGAGCAGGAATTTCACAGTTTAAAACAGCGAGAGGAGAGCAGGTTTTTCACAGTTTAAAACAGCGAGAGGGGAGCAGGGATTTCACAGTTTAAAACAGCGAGAGGAGAGCAGGTTTTTCTCAGTTTAAAACAGCGAGAGGAGAGCAGGTTTTTCACAGTTTAAAACAGCGAGAGGAGTGCAGATTTTTCACAGTTTAAAACAGCGAGAGGAGAGCAGGTTTTTCACAGTTTAAAACAGCGAGAGGTGAGCAGGTTTTTCTCAGTTTAAAACAGCGAGAGGAGAGCAGGTTTTTCACCGTTTAAAACAGCGAGAGGAGAGCAGGGTATTCACAGTTTAAAACAACGAGAGGTAAGCAGCGTTTTCACAGTTAAAACAACGAGAGGTGAGCAGGTTTTTCACAGTTCAAAACAGCAAAAGGAGAGCTGGGTTTTCACAGTTTAAAACAGCGACAGGAGAGCAGGTTTTTTACAGTTTAAAACAGCGAGAAGTGAGCACGGTTTTCACAGTTTAAAACAGCGAGACGAGAGCAGGTTTTTCACCGTTTAAAACACCGAGAGGTGAGCAGATATTTCACAGTTTAAAACAGCGAGAGGAGAGCAGGGTTTTCACTGTTTAAAACAGCGAGAGGAGAGCACTATTTTCACAGTTTAAAACAGCGAGAGGTTGGCATTGTTTTCACTGTTTAAAACAGCGAGAGGAGAGCAGGAATTTCACAGTTTAAAACAGCGAGAGGAGAGCAGGGTTTTCACATTTTAAAACAGCGGGAGGAGAGCAGATTTTTCACAGTTATATCAGCGAGAGGAGAGCAGGTTTTTCGCTGTTTAAAACAGCGAGAGGAGAGCAGGAATTATACAGTTCAAAACAGCGAGAGGAGAGCAGTGTTTTCACATTTTAAAACAGCGAGAGGAGAGGAGGAATTTCACAGTTTAAAACAGCGAGAGGAGAGCAGTATTTTCACAGTTTAAAACAGCGAGAGGATAGCAGGATTTCCACAGTTTAAAACAACGAGTGGTGAGCAGGATTTAAACAGTTTAAAACAACGAGAGGGGAGCAGGGTTTTCACTGTTTAAAACACCGAGAGGTGAGTAGGTTTTTCACAGTTTAAAACAGCGAGAGGAGAGCAGGGTTTTCACTGTTTAAAACAGCGAGAGGAGAGCAGGAATTTCACAGTTTAAAACAGTGAGAGGAGAGCAGGGTATTCACTGTTTAAAACAGCGAGAGGAGTGGAGGTTTTTCACAGTTTAAAACAGCGAGAGGAGTGGAGGTTTTTCACAGTTTAAAACAACGAGTGGTGAGCAGGATTTAAACAGTTTAAAACAACAAGAGGGGAGCAGGTTTTTCAAAGTTTAAAACAGCGAAAGGAAAGCAGGAATTTCACAGTTTAAAATAGCGAGTGGAGAGCAGGAATTTCACTGTTTAAAACAGTGAGAGGAGAGCAGGGTTTTCACTTTTAAAAACAGCGAGAGGAGAGCAGCTTTTTCACAGTTTAAAACAGCGAGAGGAAACATGGTTTTCACAGTTTAAAACAGCGAGAGGAGAGCAGGTTTTTCACCGTTTAAATCAGCGAGAGGAGAGCAGTTTTTTCACAGTTTAAAACAGCGAGAGGAGCGCAGGAATTTCGCAGTTTAAAATAGCGAGTGGAGAGCAGGAATTTCACAGTTTTAAACAGCGAGAGGAGAGCAGCTGTTTCACAGTTTAAAACAGCGAGAGGAGAGCAGGGTTTTCACAGTATAAAACAGCGAGAGGAGAGCAGCTTTTTCTCAGTTTAAAACAGCGAGAGGAAAACATGGTTTTCACAGTATAAAACAGCGAGAGGAAAGCAGCTTTTTCACATTTTAAAACAGCGAAAGGAGAGCAGGAATTTCACAGTTTAAAACAGCGAGAGGAGAGAATGTTTTTCACAGTTTCAAACAGCGAGAGGAGAGCAGGTTTTTCACAGTTTAAAACAGCGAGAGGAGAGCGGGTTTTCACAGTTTAAAACAACGAGAGGTAAGCAGCGTTTTCACAGTTAAAACAATGAGAGGTGAGCAGGTTTTTCACAGTTCAAAACAGCAAGAGGAGAGCTGGGTTTTCACAGTTTAAAACAGCGACAGGAGAGCAGGTTTTTCACAGTTTAAAACAGCGAGAGGTGAGCACGGTTTTCACAGTTTAAAACAGCGAGGCGACAAAAGGTTTTTCACAGTTCAAAACAGCTAGAGTAAAGCAGGGTTTTCACAGTTTAAAACAGCGAGAGGAGAGCACTATTTTCACAGTTTAAAAGAGCGAGAGGAGAGCAGGTTTTCCACAGTTTAAAACAACGAGTGGTGAGCAGAATTTAAACTGTTTAAAACAATTAGAGGAGAGCAGGGTTTTCACTGTTTAAAACAGCGAGAGGAGAGCAGGAATTTCACAGTTTAAAACAGCGAGAGGAGAGCAGTGTTTTCACTGTTTAAAACAGCGAGAGGAGAGCAGGAATTTCACAGTTTAAAACAGCGAGAGGAGAGCAGGGTTTTCACAGTTTAAAACAGAGGGAGGAGAGCAGGTTTTTCACAGTTTAAAACATCGAGAGGAAAGCAGGTTATTCACTGTTTAAAACAGCGACAGGAGTGGAGGTTTTTCACAGTTTAAAACAACGAGTGGTGGGCAGGATTTAAACAGTTTAAAACAACGAGAGGGGAGCAGGTTTTTCACAGTTTAAAACAGCGAGAGGAGAGCAGCTTTTTCACAGTTTAAAACAGCGAGAGGAGAGCAGGGTTTTCACTTTTAAAAACAGCGAGAGGAGAGCAGCTTTTTCACAGTTTAAAACAGCGAGAGGAAAACATGGTTTTCACAGTATAAAACAGCGAGAAGAAAGCAGCTTTTCCACAGTTTAAAACAGCGAGAGGAGAGCTGGAATTTCGCAGTTTAAAACAGCGAGAGGAGAGCAGGTTTTTCACCGTTTAAATCAGCGAGAGGAGAGCAGTTTTTTCACAGTTTAAAACAGCAAGAGGAGCGCAGGAATTTCGCAGTTTAAAATAGCGAGTGGAGAGCAGGAATTTCACAGTTTTAAACAGCGAGAGGAGAGCAGCTGTTTCACAGTTTAAAACAGCGAGAGGAGAGCAGGGTTTTCACAGTTTAAAACAGCGAGAGGAGAGCAGGGTATTCACAGTTTAAAACAACGAGAGGTAAGCAGCGTTTTCACAGTTAAAACAACGAGAGGTAAGCACGTTTTTCACAGTTCAAAACAGCAAGAGGAGAGCTGGGTTTCCACAGTTTAAAACAGCGAGAGGAGAGCAGGAATTTCACAGTTTAAAACAGCGAGAGGTGAGCACGGTTTTCACAGTTTAAAACAGCGAGGGGACAGCAGGTTTTTCACAGTTCAAAACAGCTAGAGGAAAGCAGGGTTTTCACAGTTCAAAACAGCGAGAGGAGAGCACTATTTTCACAGTTTAAAACAGCGAGAGGAGAGCAGGCTATTCACTGGTTAAAACAGCGAGAGGTGTGGAGGTTTTTCACAGTTTAAAACAACGAGTGGTTAGCAGGATTTAAACAGTTTAAAACAACGAGAGGCGAGCAGGTTTTTCACAGTTTAAAACAACGAGAGGCGAGCAGGTTTTTCACAGTTTAAAACAGCGAGAGGGGACCAGGATTTTCACAGTTTAAAATAGCGAGTGGAGAGCAGGAATTTCACAGTTTAAAACAGCAAGAGGAGAGCAGGGTTTTCACTGTTAAAAACAGCGAGAGGAGAGCAGCTTTTTCACAGTTTAAAACAGCGAGAGGAAAACATGGTTTTCACAGTATAAAACAGAGAGAGGAAAGCAGCTTTTTCACATTTTAAAACAGCGAAAGGAGAGCAGGAATTTCACAGTTTAAAACAGCGAGTGGAGAGAAGGTTTTTAACAGTTTCAAACAGCGAGAGGAGAGCAGGTTTTTCACCGTTTAAAACAGCGAGAGGAGAGCAGGGTTTTCACAGTCTAAAACAACGAGAGGTAAGCAGCGTTTTCACAGTTAAAACAATGAGAGGTGAGCAGGTTTTTCACAGTTCAAAACAGCAAGAGGAGAGCTGGGTTTTCACAGTTTAAAACAGCGACAGGCGAGCAGGTTTTTCACAGTTTAAAACAGCGAGAGGTGAGCACGGTTTTCACAGTTTAAAACCGCGAGGCGACAGCAGGTTTTTCACAGTTCAAAACAGCTAGAGTAAAGCAGGGTTTTCACAGTTTAAATCAGCGAGAGGAGAGCACTATTTTCACAGTTTAAAACAGCGAGAGGAAAGCAGGTTTTCCACAGTTTAAAACAACGAGTGGTGAGCAGGATTTAAACTGTTTAAAACAACTAGAGGAGAGCAGGGTTTTCACTGTTTAAAACAGCGAGAGGAGAGCAGGAATTTCACAGTTTAAAACAGCGAGAGGAGAGCAGTGTTTTCACTGTTTAAAACAGCGACAGGAGAGCAGGAATTTCACAGTTTAAAACTGCGAGAGGAGAGCAGGGTTTTCACATTTTAAAACAGCGGGAGGGGAGCAGGTTTTTCACAGTTTAAAACAGCGAGAGGAAAGCAGGTTATTCACTGTTTAAAACAGCGAGAGGAGTGGAGGTTTTTCACAGTTTAAAACAACGAGTGGTGAGCAGGATTTAAACAGTTTAAAACAACGAGAGGGGAGCAGGTTTTTCACAGTTTAAAACATCGAGAGGAGAGCAGGAATTTCACAGTTTAAAACAGAGAGAGGAGAGCAGGTTTTTCACCGTTTAAAACAGCGAGAGGAGAGCAGTTTTTTCACAGTTTAAAACAGCGAGAGGAGCGCAGGAATTTCGCAGTTTAAAATAGCGAGTGGAGAGCAGGAATTTCACAGTTTTAAACAGCGAGAGGAGAGCAGGGTATTCCCAGTTTAAAACAACGAGAGGTGAGCAGCTTTTTCACAGTTTAAAACAGCGAGAAGAAAACATGGTTTTCACAGTATAAAACAGCGAGAGGAAAACAGCTTTTTCACATTTTAAAACAGCGAGAGGAGAGCAGGAATTTCACAGTTTAAAACAGCGAGAGGAGAGCAGGTTTTTCACAGTTTAAAACAGCGAGAGGAGAGCAGGTTTTTCTCAGTTTAAAACAGCGAGAGGAGAGCAGGTTTTTCACCGTTTAAAACAGCGAGAGGAGAGCAGGGTATTCACAGTTTAAAACAACGAGAGGTAAGCAGCGTTTTCACAGTTAAAACAACGAGAGGTGAGCAGGTTTTTCACAGTTCAAAACAGCAAAAGGAGAGCTGGGTTTTCACAGTTTAAAACAGCGACAGGAGAGCAGGTTTTTTACAGTTTAAAACAGCGAGAAGTGAGCACGGTTTTCACAGTTTAAAACAGCGAGACGAGAGCAGGTTTTTCACCGTTTAAAACACCGAGAGGTGAGCAGATATTTCACAGTTTAAAACAGCGAGAGGAGAGCAGGGTTTTCTCTGTTTTAAACAGCGAGAGGAGAGCACTATTTTCACAGTTTAAAACAGCGAGAGGTTGGCAGTGTTTTCACTGTTTAAAACAGCGAGAGGAGAGCAGGAATTTCACAGTTTAAAACAGCGAGAGGAGAGCAGGGTTTTCACATTTTAAAACAGCGGGAGGAGAGCAGATTTTTCACAGTTAAAACAGCGAGAGGAGAGCAGGTTTTTCGCTGTTTAAAACAGCGAGAGGAGAGCAGGAATTATACAGTTCAAAACAGCGAGAGGAGAGCAGTGTTTTCACATTTTAAAACAGCGAGAGGAGAGGAGGAATTTCACAGTTTAAAACAGCGAGAGGAGAGCACTATTTTCACAGTTTAAAACAGCGAGAGGAGAGCAGGTTTTCCACAGTTTAAAACAACGAGTGGTGAGCAGGATTTAAACAGTTTAAAACAACGAGAGGGGAGCAGGGTTCTCACAGTTTAAAACACCGAGAGGTGAGTAGGTTTTTCACAGTTTAAAACAGCGAGAGGAGAGCCAGATATTCACAGTTTAAAACAGCGAGAGGAGAGCAGGATTTTCACAGTTTAAAACAGCGAGAGGAGAGCTGGGATTTACACAGTTTAAAACAGCCGGAGGAGAGCCGGATTTTCACAGTTTAAAACAGTGAGAGCTGACCCTGAATTTCACAGTTTAAAACAGCGAGAGGAGTGCAGGATTTTCACAGTTTAAAACAGCGAGCGGAGAGCAGGATTTTCACAGTTTAAAGCAGCGAGAGGTGAGCTGGGATTTTCAAAGTATTGAAGCAGCCAGAGGGGAGCAGGTATTTTCACAGTTTAATTCAACGAGAGGAGAGAAGGATATTCACGGAATAAATTGCGAGTGCAGAGCAAGAATTTCACAGTTTAAAACAGTGAGAGTAGAGCTGGGAGTTTCACAGTTTAAAACAGCGAGAGTAGAGCTGGGATTATCACCCTTTTAAACTGTGAGAAGTGAGCAGGATTTTCACTGTTTACAGCAGTGAGAGGTGAGCAGGAATTTCACAGTTTAAAACAGCGAGAGGAGAGCAGGATTTTCACAGTTTAAAACAGCGAGAGGTGAACTGGGATTTTCACAGTATTGAAGCAGCCAGAGCGGAGCAGGATTTTAACAGTTTAAAACAGCAAGAGGTGAGCTCGATTTTCACAGTTTAAAACAGCGAGAGGTGAGCTGGGATTTTCACAGTATTGAAGCAGCAAGAGGGGAGCAGGAATTTCATAGTTTAAAACAGCGAGAGGAGAGCAGCATTTTCTCTGTCTAAAACAACGAGAGAAGAGCTGTGATTTTTACCATTTCAAACAACGAGAGGAGAGCTGTGATTTTTACCGTTTCAAACAGCGAAGGAGTGCTGTGATTTTCACAATTGAAAACAGGGAGATGTTGGCCAGGATTTTCGCATTTTAAAACAGCGAGAGGACAGCAGAATTTTCACAGGTTAAATCTGCGAGAGGAGAGCACGATTTTCACAATATAAAACAGCGGGAGGTGTGCAGTATTTTCACAGTTTAATACAGCGAGAGACATCTGGATTTTCACAGTTTAAATCAGCGAGAGGGAAGCAGGATTTTCGCAGTTTGAAACAGCGAGAGGAGAGCAGGGATTTTCACATTTTAAAAGAGCCAGAGGAGAGCCCGATATTCACAGTTTAAAACACCGAGAGGTGAGCTGGGATTTTCACAGTTTAAAACAGCGAGAGGAGAGCTGGGATTTACACAGTTTAAAACAGCGAGAAGGAAAGCAGGATTTTCACATTTTAAAACAGCGAGAGGAGAGCAGGAATTTCACAGTTTAAAACAGCGAGAGGAAAGCAGCTTTTTCACAGTATAAAACAGCGAGAGGAGAGCAGGTTTTTCACCGTTTAAATCAGCGAGAGGAGAGCAGTTTTTTCACAGTTTAAAACAGCGAGAGTAGCGCAGGAATTTCGCAGTTTAAAATAGCGAGTGGAGAGCAGGAATTTCACAGTTTTAAACAGCGAGAGGAGAGCAGCTGTTTCACAGTTTAAAACAGCGAGAGGAGAGCAGGGTTTTCACAGTTTAAAACAGCGAGAGGAGAGCAGGGTATTCACAGTTTAAAACAACGAGAGGTAAGCAGCGTTTTCACAGTTAAAACAACGAGAGTTGAGCAGGTTTTTCACAGTTCAAAACAGCAAGAGGAGAGCTGGGTTTTCACAGTTGAAAACAGCGACAGGAGAGCTGGTTTTTCACAGTTTAAAACAGCGAGAGGTGAGCACGCTTTTCACAGTTTAAAACAGCGAGGGGACAGCAGGTTTTTCACAGTTCAAAACAGCTAGAGGAAAGCAGGGTTTTCACAGTATAAAACAGCGAGAGGAGAGCAGGTTTTTCACAGTTTAAAACAGCGAGAGGAGAGCAGGGTTTTCACAGTTTAAAACAGCGAGAGGAGAGCAGGCTATTCACTGTTTAAAACAGCGAGAGGTGTGGAGGTTTTTCACAGTTTAAAACAACGAGTGGTGAGCAGGATTTAAACAGTTTAAAACAACGAGAGGGGAGCAGGTTTTTCAGTTTAAAACAGCGAGAGGAGAGCAGGAATTTAACAGTTTAAAATAGCGAGTGGAGAGCAGGAATTTCACAGTTTAAAACAGCAAGAGGAGAGCAGGGTTTTCACTGTTAAAAACAGCGAGAGGAGAGCAGCTTTTTCACAGTTTAAAACAGCGAGAGGAAAACATGGTTTTCACAGTTTAAAACAGAGAGAGGAAAGCAGCTTTTTCACATTTTAAAACAGCGAAAGGAGAGCAGGAATTTCACAGTTTCAAACAGCGAGAGGAGAGAAGGTTTTTCACAGTTTCAAACAGCGAGAGGAGAGCAGGTTTTTCACCGTTTAAAACAGCGAGATGAGAGCAGGGTTTTCACAGTCCAAAACAATGATAGGTAAGCAGCGTTTTCACAGTTAAAACAATGAGAGGTGAGCAGGTTTTTCACAGTTCAAAACAGCTAGAGGAGAGCTGGGTTTTCACAGTTTAAAACAGTGACAGGAGAGCAGGTTTTTCACAGTTTAAAACAGCGAGAGGTGAGCACGGTTTTCACAGTTTAAAACAGCGAGGCGACAGCAGGTTTTTCACAGTTCAAAACAGCTAGAGTAAAGCAGGGTTTTCACAGTTTAAATCAGCGACAGGAGAGCACTATTTTCACAGTTTAAAACAGCGAGAGGAAAGCAGGTTTTCCACAGTTTAAAACAACGAGTGGTGAGCAGGATTTAAACTGTTTAAAACAACTAGAGGAGAGGAGGGTTTTCACTGTTTAAAACAGCGAGAGGAGAGCAGTAATTTCACAGTTTAAAACAGCGAGAGGAGAGCAGTGTTTTCACTGTTTAAAACAGCGAGAGGAGAGCAGGAATTTCACAGTTTAAAACTGCGAGAGGAGAGCAGGGTTTTCACATTTTAAAACAGCGGGAGGAGAGCAGGTTTTTCACAGTTTAAAAACAGCGAGAGGAAAGCAGGTTATTCACTGTTTAAAACAGCGAGAGGAGTGGAGGCTTTTCACGGTTTAAAACAACGAATGGTGAGCAGGATTTAAACAGTTTAAAACAACGAGAGGGGAGCAGGTTTTTCACAGTTTAAAACATCGAGAGGAAAGCAGGAATTTCACAGTTTAAAACAGCGAGAGGAGAGCAGGGTATTCACAGTTTAAAATAGCGAGAGGAGAGCAGTTTTTTCACAGTTTAAAACAGCGAGAGGAGAGCAGGAATTTCGCAGTTTAAAATAGCGAGTGGAGAGCAGGAATTTCACAGTTTAAAACAGCGAGAGGAGAGCAGCTGTTTCACAGTTTAAAACAGCGAGAGGAGAGCAGGGTTTTCACAGTTTAAAACAGCGAGAGGAGAGCAGGGTATTCACAGTTTAAAACAACGAGAGGTGAGCAGCTTTTTCACAGTTTAAAACAGCGAGAAGAAAACATGGTTTTCACAGTATAAAACAGCGAGAGGAAAGCAGCTTTTTCACATTTTAAAACAGCGAGAGGAGAGCAGGAATTTCACAGTTTAAAACAACGAGAGGAGAGCAGGTTTTTCACAGTTTAAAACAGCGAGAGGAGAGCAGGGTTTTCACAGTTTAAAACAGCGAGAGGAAAACATGGTTTTCACAGTATAAAACAGCGAGAGGAAAGCAACTTTTTCACATATTAAAACAGCGAAAGGAGAGCAGGAATTTCACAGTTTATAACAGCGAGAGGAAAGAAGGTTTTTTAAAGTTTCAAACAGCGAGAGGAGAGCAGGTTTTTCACCGTTTAAAACAGCGAGAGGAGAGCAGGGTTTTCACAGTTTAAAACAACGAGAGGTAAGCAGCATTTTCACAGTTAAAACAATGAGAGGTGAGCACGGTTTTCACAGTTTAAAACAGCTAGGCGACAGCAGGTTTTTCACAGTTCAAAACAGCTAGAGTAAAGCAGGGTTTTCACAGTTTAAATCAGCGAGAGGAGAGCACTATTTTCACAGTTTAAAACAGCGAGAGGAGAGCAGGTTTTCCACAGTTTAAAACAGCGAGAGGAAAGCAGGTTATTCACTGTTTAAAACAGCGAGAAGAGTGGAGGTTTTTCACAGTTTAAAACAACGAGTGGTGAGCAGGATTTAAACAGTTTAAAACAATGAGAGGGGAGCAGGTTTTTCACAGTTTAAAACAGCGAGAGGAGAGCAGGAATTTCACAGTTTAATATAGCGAGTGGAGAGCAGGAATTTCACAGTTTAAAACAGCGAGAGGAGAGCAGGGTTTTCACTTTTAAAAACAGCGAGAGGAGAGCAGCTTTTTCACAGTTTAAAACAGCGAGAGGAAAACATGGTTTTCACAGTATAAAACAGCGAGAGTAAAGCAGCTTTTTCACAGTTTAAAACAGTGAGAGGAGAGCAGGAATTTCACAGTTTAAAACAGCGAGAGGAGAGCAGGTTTTTCACCGTTTAAATCAGCGAGAGGAGAGCAGTTTTTTCACAGTTTAAAACAGCGAGAGGAGCGCAGGAATTTCGCAGTTTAAAATAGCGAGTGGAGAGAAGGAATTTCACAGTTTTAAACAGCGAGAGGAGAGCAGCTGTTTCACAGTTTAAAACAGCGAGAGGAGAGCAGGGTTTTCACAGTTTAAAACAGCGAGAGGAGAGCAGGGTATTCACAGTTTAAAACAACGAGAGGTAAGCAGGTTTTTCACAGTTCAAAACAGCAAGAGGAGAGCTGGGTTTTCACAGTTTAAAACAGCGACAGGAGAGCTGGTTTTTCACAGTTTAAAACAGCGAGAGGTGAGCAAGGTTTTCACAGTTTAAAACAGCGAGGGGACAGCAGGTTTTTCACAGTTCAAAACAGCTAGAGGAAAGCAGGGTTTTCACAGTATAAAACAGCGAGAGGTGAGCACTATTTTCACAGTTTAAAACAGCGAGAGGAGAGCAGGGTATTCACTGTTTAAAACAGCGTGAGGTGTGGAGGTTTTTCACAGTTTAAAACAACGAGTGGTGAGCAGGATTTAAACAGTTTTAAACAACGAGAGGGGAGCAGGTTTTTCACAGTTTAAAACAGCGAGAGGAGAGCAGGAATTTCACAGTTTAAAATAGCGAGTGGAGAGCAGGAATTTCACAGTTTAAAACAGCAAGAGGAGAGCAGGGTTTTCACTGTTAAAAACAGTGAGAGGAGAGCAGCTTTTTCACAGTTTAAAACAGCGAGAGGAAAACATGGTTTTCACAGTATAAAACAGAGAGAGGAAAGCAGCTTTTTCACATTTTAAAACAGCGAAAGGAGAGCAGGAATTTCACAGTTTAAAACAGCGAGAGGAGAGCAGGAATTTCACAGTTTAAAACAATGAGAGGTGAGCAGCTTTTTCACAGTTTAAAACAGCGAGAAGAAAACATGATTTTCATAGTATAAAACAGCGAGAGGAGAGCAGGAATTTCACAGTTTAAAACAGCGAGAGGTTGGCAGTGTTTTCACTGTTTAAAACAGCGAGAGGAGAGTAGGGTTTTCACAGTTTAAAACAGCGAGAGGAAAACATGGTTTTCACAGTATAAAACAGCGAGAGGAAAGCAACTTTTTCACATTTTAAAACAGCAAAAGGAGAGCAGGAATTTCACAGTTTAAAACAGCGAGAGGAGAGAAGGTTTTTCACAGTTTCAAACAGCGAGAGGAGAGCAGGTTTTTCACCGTTTAAAACAGCGACAGGAGAGCAGGGTTTTCACAGTTTAAAACAACGAGAGGTAAGCAGCATTTTCACAGTTCAAACAATGAGAGGTGAGCAGGTGTTTCACAGTTCAAAACAGCAAGAGGAGAGCTGGGATTTCACTGTTTAAAACAGCGATGGGAGAGCAGGTGTTTCACAGTTTAAAACAGCGAGAGGTGAGCACGGTTTTCACAGTTTAAAACAGCGAGGCGACAGCAGGTTTTTCACAGTTCAAAACAGCTAGAGTAAAGCAGGGTTTTCACAGTTTAAATCAGCGATAGGAGAGCACTATTTTCACTGTTTAAAACAGCGAGAGGAGATCAGGTTTTTCACAGTTTAAAACAACGAGTGGTGAGCAGGATTTAAACTGTTTAAAACAGCGAGAGGAGAGCAGGAATTTCACAGTTTAAAATAGCGAGTGGAGAGCAGGAATTTCACAGTTTAAAACAGCGAGAGGAGAGCAGGGTTTTCACTTTTAAAAACAGCGAGAGGAGAGCAGCTTTTTCACAGTTTAAAACAGCGAGAGGGTAACATGGTTTTCACAGTATAAAACAGCGAGAGGAAAGCAGCTTTTTCACAGTTTAAATCAGCGAGAGGAGAGCAGTTTTTTCACAGTTTAAAACAGCGAGAGGAGCGCAGGAATTTCGCAGTTTAAAATAGCGAGTGGAGAGCAGGAATTTCACAGTTTTAAACAGCCAGAGGAGAGCAGCTGTTTCACAGTTTAAAACAGCGAGAGGAGAGCAGGGTTTTCACAGTTTAAAACAGCGAGAGGAGAGCAGGGTATTCACAGTTTAAAACAACGAGAGGTAAGCAGGTTTTTCACAGTTCAAAACAGCAAGAGGAGAGCTGGGTTTTCACAGTTTAAAACAGCGACAGGAGAGCTGGTTTTTCACAGTTTAAAACAGCGAGAGGTGAGCACGGTTTTCACAGTTTAAAACAGCGAGGGGACAGCAGGTTTTTCACAGTTCAAAACAGCTAGAGGAAAGCAGGGTTTTCACAGTATAAAACAGCGAGAGGAGAGCACTATTTTCACAGTTTAAAACAGCGAGAGGAGAGCAGGTTTTCCACACTTTAAAACAACGAGTGGTGAGCAGGATTTAAACTGTTTAAAACAACTAGAGGAGAGCAGGGTTTTCACTGTTTAAAACAGCGAGAGGAGAGCAGTAATTTCACAGTTTAAAACAGCGAGAGGAGAGCAGTGTTTTCACTGTTTAAAACAGCGAGAGGAGAGCAGGAATTTCACAGTTTAAAACTGCGAGAGGAGAGCAGGGTTTTCACATTTTAAAACAGCGGGAGGAGAGCAGGTTTTTCACAGTTTAAAACAGCGAGAGGAGAGCAGGTTATTCACTGTTTAAAACAGCGAGAGGAGTGGAGGTTTTTCACAGTTTAAAACAACGAGTGGTGAGCAGGATTTAAACAGTTTAAAACAACGAGAGGGGAGCAGGTTTTTCACAGTTTAAAACAGCGAGAGGAGAGCAGGAATTTCACAGTTTAAAATAGCGAGTGGAGAGCAGGAAATTCACAGTTTAAAACAGCGAGAGTAGAGCAGGGTTTTCACTTTTAAAAACAGCGAGAGGAGAGCAGCTTTTTCACAGTTTAAAACAGCGAGAGGAAAACATGGTTTTCACAGTATAAAACAGCGAGAGGAAAGCAGCTTTTTCACAGTTTAAAACAGCGAGAGGAGAGCAGGAATTTCACAGTTTAAAACAGCGAGAGGAAAACATGGTTTTCACAGTATAAAACAGCGAGAGGAAAGCAGTTTTTTCACAGTTTAAAACAGCGAGAGGAGCGCAGGAATTTCGCAGTTTAAAATAGCGAGTGGAGAGCAGGAATTTCACAGTTTTAAACAGCCAGAGGAGAGCAGCTGTTTCACAGTTTAAAACAGCGAGAGGAGATTAGGGTTTTCACAGTTTAAAACAGCAAGAGGAGAGCAGGGTTTTCACAGTTTAAAACAGCGAGAGGAGAGCAGGGTATTCACAGTTTAAAACAACGAGAGGTAAGCAGCGTTTTCACAGTTAAAACAACGAGAGGTAAGCAGGTTTTTCACAGTTCAAAACAGCAAGAGGAGAGCTTGGTTTTCACAGTTTAAAACAGCGACAGGAGAGCTGGTTTTTCACAGTTTAAAATAGCGAGAGGTGAGCACGGTTTTCACAGTTTAAAACAGCGAGGGGACAGCAGGTTTTTCACAGTTCAAAACAGCTAGAGGAAAGCAGGGTTTTCACAGTTTAAAACAGCGAGAGAAGAGCACTATTTTCACAGTTTAAAACAGCGAGAGGAGAGCAGGGTATTCACTGTTTAAAACAGCGAGAGGTGTGGAGGTTTTTCACAGTTTAAAACAACGAGTGGTGAGCAGGATTTAAACAGTTTAAAACAACGAGAGGCGAGCAGGTTTTTCACAGTTTAAAACAGCGAGAGGATAGCAGGAATTTCACAGTTTAAAATAGCGAGTGGAGAGCAGGAATTTCACAGTTTAAAACAGCAAGAGGAGAGCAGGGTTTTCACTGTTAAAAACAGCGAGAGGAGAGCAGCTTTTTCACAGTTTAAAACAGCGAGAGGAAAGCATGGTTTTCACAGTATAAAACAGAGAGAGGAAAGCAGCTTTTTCACATTTTAAAACAGCGAAAGGAGAGCAGGAATTTCACAGTTTAAAACAGCGAGTGGAGAGAAGGTTTTTCACAGTTTCAAACAGCGAGAGGAGCGCAGGTTTTTCACCGTTTAAAACAGCGAGAGGAGAGCGGGGTTTTCACAGTCTAAAACAACGAGAGGTAAGCAACGTTTTCACAGTTAAAACAATGAGAGGTGAGCAGGTTTTTCACAGTTTAAAACAGCGAGAGGAGAGCTGGGTTTTCACAGTTTAAAACAGCGACAGGCGAGCAGGTTTTTCACAGTTTAAAACAGCGAGAGGTGAGCACGGATTTCACAGTTTAAAACCGCGAGGCGACAGCAGGTTTTTCACAGTTCAAAACAGCTAGAGTAAAGCAGGGTTTTCACAGTTTAAATCAGCGAGAGGAGAGCACTATTTTCACAGTTTAAAACAGCGAGAGGAAAGCAGGTTTTCCACAGTTTAAAACAACGAGTGGTGAGCAGGATTTAAACTGTTTAAAACAACTAGAGGAGAGCAGGGTTTTCACTGTTTAAAACAGCGAGAGGAGAGCAGGAATTTCACAGTTTAAAACAGCGAGAGGAGAGCAGTGTTTTCACTGTTTAAAACAGCGAGAGGAGAGCAGGAATTTCACAGTTTAAAACTGCGAGAGGAGAGCAGGGTTTTCACATTTTAAAACAGCGGGAGGGGAGCAGGTTTTTCACAGTTTAAAACAGCGAGAGGAAAGCAGGTTATTCACTGTTTAAAACAGCGAGAGGAGTGGAGGTTTTTCACAGTTTAAAACAACGAGTGGTGAGCAGGATTTAAACAGTTTAAAACAACGAGAGGGGAGCAGGTTTTTCACAGTTTAAAACATCGAGAGGAGAGCAGGAATTTCACAGTTTAAAACAGAGAGAGGAGAGCAGGTTTTTCACCGTTTAAAACAGCGAGAGGAGAGCAGTTTTTTCACAGTTTAAAACAGCGAGAGGAGCGCAGGAATTTCGCAGTTTAAAATAGCGAGTGGAGAGCAGGAATTTCACAGTATAAAACAGAGAGAGGAAAGCAGCTTTTTCACATTTTAAAACAGCGAAAGGAGAGCAGGAATTTCACAGTTTAAAACAGCGAGTGGAGAGAAGGTTTTTCACAGTTTTAAACAGCGAGAGGAGCGCAGGTTTTTCACCGTTTAAAACAGCGAGAGGAGAGCGGGGTTTTCACAGTCTAAAACAACGAGAGGTAAGCAACGTTTTCACAGTTAAAACAATGAGAGGTGAGCAGGTTTTTCACAGTTTAAAACAGCGAGAGGAGAGCTGGGTTTTCACAGTTTAAAACAGCGACAGGCGAGCAGGTTTTTCACAGTTTAAAACAGCGAGAGGTGAGCACGGATTTCACAGTTTAAAACCGCGAGGCGACAGCAGGTTTTTCACAGTTCAAAACAGCTAGAGTAAAGCAGGGTTTTCACAGTTTAAATCAGCGAGAGGAGAGCACTATTTTCACAGTTTAAAACAGCGAGAGGAAAGCAGGTTTTCCACAGTTTAAAACAACGAGTGGTGAGCAGGATTTAAACTGTTTAAAACAACTAGAGGAGAGCAGTGTTTTCACTGTTTAAAACAGCGAGAGGAGAGCAGGAATTTCACAGTTTAAAACAGCGAGAGGAGAGCAGTGTTTTCACTGTTTAAAACAGCGAGAGGAGAGCAGGAATTTCACAGTTTAAAACTGCGAGAGGAGAGCAGGGTTTTCACATTTTAAAACAGCGGGAGGGGAGCAGGTTTTTCACAGTTTAAAACAGCGAGAGGAAAGCAGGTTATTCACTGTTTAAAACAGCGAGAGGAGTGGAGGTTTTTCACAGTTTAAAACAACGAGTGGTGAGCAGGATTTAAACAGTTTAAAACAACGAGAGGGGAGCAGGTTTTTCACAGTTTAAAACATCGAGAGGAGAGCAGGAATTTCACAGTTCAAAACAGAGAGAGGAGAGCAGGTTTTTCACCGTTTAAAACAGCGAGAGGAGAGCAGTTTTTTCACAGTTTAAAACAGCGAGAGGAGCGCAGGAATTTCGCAGTTTAAAATAGCGAGTGGAGAGCAGGAATTTCACAGTTTTAAACAGCGAGAGGAGAGCAGGGTATTCCCAGTTTAAAACAACAAGAGGTGAGCAGCTTTTTCACAGTTTAAAAAAGCGAGAAGAAAACATGGTTTTCACAGTATAAAACAGCGAGAGGAAAACAGCTTTTTCACAGTTTAAAACAGCGAGAGGAGAGCAGGTTTTTCTCAGTTTAAAACAGCGAGAGGAGAGCAGGTTTTTCACCGTTTAAAACAGCGAGAGGAGAGCAGGGTATTCACAGTTTAAAACAACGAGAGGTAAGCAGCGTTTTCACAGTTAAAACAACGAATGGTGAGCAGGTTTTTCACAGTTCAAAACAGCAAAAGGAGAGCTGGGTTTTCACAGTTTAAAACTGCGACAGGAGAGCAGGTTTTTTACAGTTTAAAACAGCGAGAAGTGAGCACGGTTTTCACAGTTTAAAACAGCGAGACGAGAGCAGGTTTTTCACCGTTTAAAACACCGAGAGGTGAGCAGATATTTCACAGTTTAAAACAGCGAGAGGAGAGCAGGGTTTTCACTGTTTAAAACAGCGAGAGGAGAGCACTATTTTCACAGTTTAAAAAAGCGAGAGGTTGGCAGTGTTTTCACTGTTTAAAACAGCGAGAGGAGAGCAGGAATTTCACAGTTTAAAACAGCGAGAGGAGAGCAGGGTTTTCACATTTTAAAACAGCGGGAGGAGAGCAGATTTTTTCACAGTTAAAACAGCGAGAGGAGAGCAGGTTTTTCGCTGTTTAAAACAGCGAGAGGAGAGCAGGAATTATACAGTTCAAAACAGCGAGAGGAGAGCAGTGTTTTCACATTTTAAAACAGCGAGAGGAGAGGAGGAATTTCACAGTTTAAAACAGCGAGAGGAGAGCAGTATTTTCACAGTTTAAAACAGCGAGAGGAGAAGCAGGTTTTCCACAGTTTAAAACAACGAGTGGTGAGCAGGATTTAAACAGTTTAAAACAACGAGAGGAGAGCAGTATTTTCACAGTTTAAAACAGCGAGAGGAGAGCAGGTTTTCCACAGTTTAAAACATCGAGAGGAGAGCAGGAATTTCACAGTTTAAAACAGAGAGAGGAGAGCAGGTTTTTCACCGTTTAAAACAGCGAGAGGAGAGCAGTTTTTTCACAGTTTAAAACAGCGAGAGGAGCGCAGGAATTTCGCAGTTTAAAATAGCGAGTGGAGAGCAGGAATTTCACAGTATAAAACAGAGAGAGGAAAGCAGCTTTTTCACATTTTAAAACAGCGAAAGGAGAGCAGGAATTTCACAGTTTAAAACAGCGAGTGGAGAGAAGGTTTTTCACAGTTTTAAACAGCGAGAGGAGCGCAGGTTTTTCACCGTTTAAAACAGCGAGAGGAGAGCGGGGTTTTCACAGTCTAAAACAACGAGAGGTAAGCAACGTTTTCACAGTTAAAACAATGAGAGGTGAGCAGGTTTTTCACAGTTTAAAACAGCGAGAGGAGAGCTGGGTTTTCACAGTTTAAAACAGCGACAGGCGAGCAGGTTTTTCACAGTTTAAAACAGCGAGAGGTGAGCACGGATTTCACAGTTTAAAACCGCGAGGCGACAGCAGGTTTTTCACAGTTCAAAACAGCTAGAGTAAAGCAGGGTTTTCACAGTTTAAATCAGCGAGAGGAGAGCACTATTTTCACAGTTTAAAACAGCGAGAGGAAAGCAGGTTTTCCACAGTTTAAAACAACGAGTGGTGAGCAGGATTTAAACTGTTTAAAACAACTAGAGGAGAGCAGTGTTTTCACTGTTTAAAACAGCGAGAGGAGAGCAGGAATTTCACAGTTTAAAACAGCGAGAGGAGAGCAGTGTTTTCACTGTTTAAAACAGCGAGAGGAGAGCAGGAATTTCACAGTTTAAAACTGCGAGAGGAGAGCAGGGTTTTCACATTTTAAAACAGCGGGAGGGGAGCAGGTTTTTCACAGTTTAAAACAGCGAGAGGAAAGCAGGTTATTCACTGTTTAAAACAGCGAGAGGAGTGGAGGTTTTTCACAGTTTAAAACAACGAGTGGTGAGCAGGATTTAAACAGTTTAAAACAACGAGAGGGGAGCAGGTTTTTCACAGTTTAAAACATCGAGAGGAGAGCAGGAATTTCACAGTTCAAAACAGAGAGAGGAGAGCAGGTTTTTCACCGTTTAAAACAGCGAGAGGAGAGCAGTTTTTTCACAGTTTAAAACAGCGAGAGGAGCGCAGGAATTTCGCAGTTTAAAATAGCGAGTGGAGAGCAGGAATTTCACAGTTTTAAACAGCGAGAGGAGAGCAGGGTATTCCCAGTTTAAAACAACAAGAGGTGAGCAGCTTTTTCACAGTTTAAAAAAGCGAGAAGAAAACATGGTTTTCACAGTATAAAACAGCGAGAGGAAAACAGCTTTTTCACAGTTTAAAACAGCGAGAGGAGAGCAGGTTTTTCTCAGTTTAAAACAGCGAGAGGAGAGCAGGTTTTTCACCGTTTAAAACAGCGAGAGGAGAGCAGGGTATTCACAGTTTAAAACAACGAGAGGTAAGCAGCGTTTTCACAGTTAAAACAACGAATGGTGAGCAGGTTTTTCACAGTTCAAAACAGCAAAAGGAGAGCTGGGTTTTCACAGTTTAAAACTGCGACAGGAGAGCAGGTTTTTTACAGTTTAAAACAGCGAGAAGTGAGCACGGTTTTCACAGTTTAAAACAGCGAGACGAGAGCAGGTTTTTCACCGTTTAAAACACCGAGAGGTGAGCAGATATTTCACAGTTTAAAACAGCGAGAGGAGAGCAGGGTTTTCACTGTTTAAAACAGCGAGAGGAGAGCACTATTTTCACAGTTTAAAACAGCGAGAGGTTGGCAGTGTTTTCACTGTTTAAAACAGCGAGAGGAGAGCAGGAATTTCACAGTTTAAAACAGCGAGAGGAGAGCAGGGTTTTCACATTTTAAAACAGCGGGAGGAGAGCAGATTTTTCACAGTTAAAACAGCGAGAGGAAGAGCAGGTTTTTCGCTGTTTAAAACAGCGAGAGGAGAGCAGGAATTATACAGTTCAAAACAGCGAGAGGAGAGCAGTGTTTTCACATTTTAAAACAGCGAGAGGAGAGGAGGAATTTCACAGTTTAAAACAGCGAGAGGAGAGCAGTATTTTCACAGTTTAAAACAGCGAGAGGAGAGCAGGTTTTCCACAGTTTAAAACAACGAGTGGTGAGCAGGATTTAAACAGTTTAAAACAACGAGAGGAGAGCAGTATTTTCACAGTTTAAAACAGCGAGAGGAGAGCAGGTTTTCCACAGTTTAAAACAACGAGTGGTGAGCAGGATTTAAACAGTTTAAAACAACGAGAGGGGAGCAGGGTTTTCACTGTTTAAAACACCGAGAGGTGAGTAGGTTTTTCACATTTTAAAACAGCGAGAGGAGAGCAGAGTTTTCACTGTTTAAAACAGCGAGAGGAGAGCAGGAATTTCACAGTTTAAAGCAGTGAGAGGAGAGCAGGGTATTCACTGTTTAAAACAGCGAGAGGAGTGGAGGTTTTTCACAGTTTAAAACAGCGAGAGGAGTGGAGGTTTTTCACAGTTTAAAACAACGAGTGGTGAGCAGGATTTAAACAGTTTAAAACAACAAGAGGGGAGCAGGTTTTTCAAAGGTTAAAACAGCGAAAGGAAAGCAGGAATTTCACAGTTTAAAATAGCGAGTGGAGAGCAGGAATTTCACAGTTTAAAACAGCGAGAGGAGAGCAGGGTTTTCACTTTTAAAAAAAGCGAGAGGAGAGCAGGGTTTTCACGGTTTTAAACAGCGAGAGGAAAGCAGCTTTTTCACAGTTTAAAACAGCGAGAGGAGAGCTGGAATTTCACAGTTTAAAACAGCGAGAGGAGAGCAGGTTTTTCACCGTTTAAATCAGCGAGAGGAGAGCAGTTTTTTCACAGTTTAAAACAGCGAGAGGAGCGCAGGAATTTCACAGTTTAAAATAGCGAGTGGAGAGCAGGAATTTCACAGTTTAAAACAGCGAGAGGGGAGCAGTGTTTTCACAGTATAAAACAGCGAGAGGAGAGCAGCTTTTTCACAGTTTAAAACAGCGAGAGGAAAACATGGTTTTCACAGTATAAAACAGCGAGAGGAAAGCAGCTTTTTCACATTTTAAAACAGCGAAAGGAGAGCAGGAATTTCACAGTTTAAAACAGCGAGAGGAGAGAAGGTTTTTCACAGTTTCAAACAGCGAGAGGAGAGCAGGTTTTTCACCGTTTAAAACAGCGAGAGGAGAGCGGGTTTTCACAGTTTAAAACAACGAGAGGTAAGCAACGTTTTCACAGTTAAAACAATGAGAGGTGAGCAGGTTTTTCACAGTTCAAAACAGCAAGAGGAGTGCTGGTTTTTCACAGTTTAAAACAGCGACAGGAGAGCAGGTTTTTCACAGTTTAAAACAGCGAGAGGTGATCACGGTTTTCACAGTTTAAAACAGCGAGGCGACAAAAGGTTTTTCACACTTCAAAACAGCTAGAGTAAAGCAGGGTTTTCACAGTTTAAAACAGCGAGAGGAGAGCACTATTTTCACAGTTTAAAAGAGCGAGAGGAGAGCAGGTTTTCCACAGTTTAAAACAACGAGTGGTGAGCAGGATTTAAACTGTTTAAAACAACTAGAGGAGAGCAGGGTTTTCACTGTTTAAAACAGCGAGAGGAGAGCAGGAATTTCACAGTTTAAAACAGCGAGACGAGAGAAGTGTTTTTTCTGTTTAAAACAGCGAGAGGAGAGCAGGAATTTCACAGTTTAAAACTGCGAGAGGAGAGCAGGGTTTTCACAGTTTAAAACAGAGGGAGGAGAGCAGGTTTTTCACAGTTTAAAACAGCGAGAGGAAAGCAGGTTATTCACTGTTTAAAACAGCGACAGGAGTGGAGGTTTTTCACAGTTTAAAACAACGAGTGGTGGGCAGGATTTAAACAGTTTAAAACAACGAGAGGGGAGCAGGTTTTTCACAGTTTAAAACAGCGAGAGGAGAGCAGCTTTTTCACAGTTTAAAACAGCGAGAGGAGAGCAGGGTTTTCACTTTTAAAAACAGCGAGAGGAGAGCAGCTTTTTCACAGTTTAAAACAGCGAGAGGAAAACATGGTTTTCACAGTATAAAACAGCGAGAAGAAAGCAGCTTTTTCACAGTTTAAAACAGCGAGAGGAGAGCTGTAATTTCACAGTTTAAAACAGCGAGAGGAGAGCAGGTTTTTCACCGTTTAAATCAGCGAGAGGAGAGCAGTTTTTTCACAGTTTAAAACAGCAAGAGGAGCGCAGGAATTTCGCAGTTTAAAATAGCGAGTGGAGAGCAGGAATTTCACATTTTTAAACAGCGAGAGGAGAGCAGCTGTTTCACAGTTTAAAACAGCGAGAGGAGAGCAGGGTTTTCACAGTTTAAAACAGCGAGAGTAGAGCTGGGATTTTCACAGTTTTAAACAGCGAGAGGGAAGCATGATTTTCACCGTTTAAAACAGTGAGAGGGATGCATGATTTTCACAGTTTAAAACAGTGAGAGGGGAGCAGGATTTTCACCGTTTAAAACAGCGAGAGTAGAGCTGGAATTTTCACATTTTAAAACAGCGAGAGGAAAGCAGGATTTTCACAGTTTAAAACACCGAGAGGAGGGCAGGATTTTCACAGTTTTAATCAGCGAGAGGGGAGCCGGGATTTTCACAGTATTGAAGCAGCCAGAGGGGAGCAGGATTTTCACTGTTTAAAACAGCGAGCAGAGAGCCGGATTTTCACACTTTAAAACAATGCGAGGTGAGCACGATTTTCACAGTGTAAAACAACGAGAGGAGAGCTGTGATTTTTACCGTTTCAAACACCGAGAGGAGTACTGTGATTTTCACAGTTGAAAACAGGGAATGTTGGCCAGGATTTTCGCATTTTAAAACAGCGAGAGGACAGCAGGATTTTCACAGGTTAAAACAGTGAGAGACATCTGGATTTTCACAGTTTAAAACAGCGAGAGGGAAGCAGGATTTTCTCAGTTTAAAACAGTGAGAGGAGAGCCGGGATTTTCACATTTTAAAAGAGCCAGAGGAGAGCAGGATTTTCACAGTTTAAAACAGTGAGAGTTGACCCTGAATTTCACAGTTTAAAACAGCGAGAGTTGAGCAGGATTTTCACTGTTTAAAACAGCGAGAGGAGAGCAGGAATTGCACAGTTTAAAACAGCGAGAGTAGAGCTGTGATTTTAACCGTTTAAAACAGCGTGAAGTGAGCAGGAATTTCATAGTTTAAAACAGCGAGAGGTGAGCTGGGATTTTCACAGTATTGAAGCAGACAGAGGGGAGCAGGATTTTCACTGTTTAAAACAGCGAGAGTAGAGCAGGATTTTCACAGTTTAAAACAGCAAGCAGAGAGCAGGATTTTCACAGTTTAAAACAACGAGAGGAGAGCTGTGATTTTTACCGTTTGAAACACCGAGAGGAGTGCTGCGATTTTCATAGTTGAAAACAGGGAGATGTTGGCCAGGATTTTCGCATTTTAAAACAGCGAGAGGACAGCGGAATTTTCACAGGTTAAATCTGCGAGAGAAGAGCAGGATTTTCACAATATAAAACAGCGAGAGGTGTGCAGTATTTTCACAGTTTAAAACACCGAGAGACATCTGGATTTTCACAGTTTAATACAGCGAGAGGGAACCAGGATTTTCGCAGTTTGAAACAGTGAGAGGAGAGCCGGGATTATCACATTTTAAAAGAGCCAGAGGAGAGCAGGATTTTCACAGTTTAAAACAGCGAGAGGAGAGCCCGATATTCACAGTTTAAAACAGCGAGAGGTGAGCTGGGATTTTCACCGTTTAAAACAGCGAGCGGAGAGCAGGATTTTCACAGTTTAAAACAGCGAGAGGTGAGCTGGGATTTTCACAGTATTGAAGCAGCCAGAGGGGAGCAGGTAATTTCACAGTTTAATTCAACGAGAGGAGAGAAAAATATTCACGGATTAAATTGCGAGTGGAGAGCAGGAATTTCACAGTTTAAAACAGTGAGAGTAGAGCTGGGATTTTCACAGTTTTAAACAGCGAGAGGGAAGCATGATTTTCACAGTTTAAAACACTGAGAGGGAAGCATGATTTTCACAGTTTAAAACAGTGAGAGGGGAGCAGGATTTTCACCGTTTAAAACAGCGAGAGTAGAGCTGGAATTTTCACATTTTAAAACAGCGAGAGGAAAGCAGGATTTTCACAGTTTAAAACACCGAGAGGAGGGCAGGATTTTCACAGTTTTAATCAGCGAGAGGGGAGCCGGGAATTTCACAGTTTTGAAACAGCCAGAGGGGAGCATGTAATTTCACAGTTTAATTCAACGAGAGGAGAGAAGGATATTCACGGATTACATTGCGAGTGGAGAGCAGGAATTTCACAGCTTAAAACAGCTAGAGTAGAGGTGGGATTTTCACAGTTTAAAACAGCGCGAGTAGAGCTGGAATTTGCACCCTTTAAAACTGTGAGAAGTGAGCAGGATTTTCACAGTTTAAAACAGCGAGAGGAAAGGAGGATTTTCACAGTTTAAAACACCGAGAGGATAGCAGGATTTTCACAGTTTTAATCAGCGAGAGGGGAGCCGGGAATTTCACAGTTTTGAAACAGCCAGAGGAGCGCTGGATTTTTACTGTTTAAAACAGCGAGAGGAGAGCAGGAATTTCACAGTTTAAAACAGCGAGAGGTGAGCTGGGATTTTCACAGTATTGAAGCAGCCAGAGGGGAGCAGGTAATTTCGCAGTTTAATTCAACGAGAGGAGAGAAGGATATTCACGGATTAAATTGCGAGTGGAGAGCAGGAATTTCACAGTTTAAAACAGCGAGAGTAGAGCTGGGATTTTCACAGTTTTAAACAGCGAGAGGTGAGAAGGGATTTTCACAGTTTAAAACAGTGAGAGGGGAGCAGGATTTTCACCGTTTAAAACAGCGAGAGTAGAGCTGGGATTTTCACATTTTAAAACTGTGATAAGTGAGCAGGATTTTCACAGTTTAAAACAGCGAGAGGAGAGCAGGAATTTCACAGTTTAAAACAGCGAGAGGAGAGCAGGATTTTCACAGTTTAAAACACCGAGAGGAGAGCAGGATTTTCACAGTTTTAATCAGCGAGAGGGGAGCCGGGATTTTCACAGTTTTGAAACAGGCAGTGGAGCGCAGGATTTTCACTGTTTAAAACAGCGAAAGGAGTGCAGGAATTTCACAGTTTAAAACAGCGAGAGGTGAGCTGGGATTTTCACAGTATTGAAGCAGCCAGAGGGGAGCAGGATTTTCACTGTTTAAAACAGCGAGCAGAGAGCCGGATTTTCACACTTTAAAACAATGCGAGGTGAGCACGATTTTCACTGTCTAAAACAACGAGAGGAGAGCTGTGATTTTTACCGTTTCAAACACCTAGAGGAGTGCTGTGATTTTCACAGTTGAAAACAGGGAATGTTGGCCAGGATTTTCGCATTTTAAAACAGCGAGAGGCAATCAGGAGTTTCACAGGTTAAAACAGCCAGAGAAGATCAGGATTTTCACAATATAAAACAGCGAGAGGTGTGCAGTATTTTCACAGTTTAAAACCGCGAGAGACATCTGGATTTTCAGTTTAAAACAGCGAGAGGGAAGCAGGATTTTCTCAGTTTAAAACAGTGAGAGGAGAGCCGGGATTTTCACATTTTAAAAGAGCCAGAGGAGAGCAGGATTTTCAGAGTTTAAAACAGTGAGAGTAGAGCTGGGATTTTCACAGTTTAAAACAGCGAGAGGAGAGCCAGATATTCACAGTTTAAAACAGCGAGAGGAGAGCTGTGATTTTTCCCGTTTCAAACAGCGAGAGGAGTGCTGCGATTTTCACAGTTGAAAACAGGGAGATGTTGGCCAGGATTTTCGCAATTTAAAACAGCGAGAGGACAGCGGAATTTTCACAGGTTAAATCTGCGAGAGAAGAGCACGATTTTCACAATATAAAACAGCGAGAGTTGTGCAGTATTTTCACAGTTTAAAACCGCGAGAGACAACTGGATTTTCACAGTTTAAAACAGCCAGAGGAGAGCAGGAATTCCACAGTTTAAAACAGCGAGAGGAGAGCCCGATATTCACAGTTTAAAACAGCGAGAGGTGAGCTGGGATTTTCACCGTTTAAAACAGCGAGCGGAGAGCAGGATTTTCACAGTTTAAAACAGCGAGAGGTGAGCTGGGATTTTCACAGTATTGAAGCAGCCATAGGGGAGCAGGTAATTTCGCAGTTTAATGCAATGAGAGGAGAGAAGGATATTCACGGATTAAACTGCGAGTGGAGAGCAGGAATTTCACAGTTTAAAACAGCGAGAGTAGAGCTGGGATTTTCACAGTGTTAAACAGCGATAGGGAAGCATGATTTTCACAGTTTAAAACAGTGAGAGGGAAGCATGATTTTCACAGTTTAAAACAGTGAGAGGGGAGCAGGATTTTCACCGTTTAAAACAGCGAGAGTAGAGCTGGAATTTTCACAGTTTAAAACAGCGAGAGGAAAGCAGGATTTTCACAGTTTAAAACACCGAGAGGAGGGCAGGATTTTCACAGTTTTAATCAGCGAGAGGGGAGCCTGGATTTTCACAGTATTGAAGCAGCCAGAGGGGAGCAGGATTTTCACTGTTTAAAACAGCGAGAGGTGAGCTGGGATTTTCACAGTATTGAAGCAGCCAGAGGGGAGCAGGATTTTCAATGTTTAAAACAGCGAGAGTAGAGCAGGATTTTCACAGTTTAAAACAACGAGAGGAGAGCTGTGATTTTTACCCTTTCAAACACCGAGAGGAGTGCTGCGATTTTCACAGTTGAAAACAGGGAGATGTTGGCCAGGATTTTCGCATTTTAAAACAGCGAGAGGACAGCGGAATTTTCACAGGTTAAATCTGCGAGAGAAGAGCAGGATTTTCACAATATAAAACAGCGAGAGGTGTGCAGTATTTTCACAGTTTAAAACACCGAGAGACATCTGGATTTTCACAGTTTAATACAGCGAGAGGGAAGCAGGATTTTCGCAGTTTGAAACAGTGAGAGGAGAGCCAGGATTTTCACATTTTAAAAGAGCCAGAGGAGAGCAGGATTTTCACAGTTTAAAACAGCGAGAGGAGAGCCTGATATTCACAGTTTAAAACAGCGAGAGGTGAGCTGGGATTTTCACCGTTTAAAACAGCGAGCGGAGAGCAGGATTTTCACAGTTTAAAACAGCGAGAGGTGAGCTGGGATTTTCACAGTATTGAAGCAGCCAGAGGGGAGCTGGTAATTTCGCAGTTTAATTCAACGAGAGGAGAGAAGATATTCACGGATTAAATTGCGAGAGGAGAGCAGGAATTTCACAGTTTAAAACAGCGAGAGTAGAGCTGGGATTTTCACAGTTTTAAACAGCGAGAGGGAAGCATGATTTTCACCGTTTAAAACAGTGAGAGGGAAGCATGATTTTCACAGTTTAAAACAGTGAGAGGGGAGCAGGATTTTCACCGTTTAAAACAGCGAGTGTAGAGCTGGAATTTTCACATTTTAAAACAGCGAGAGGAAAGCAGGATTTTCTCAGTTTAAAACACCGAGAGGAGGGCAGGATTTTCACAGTTTTAATCAGCGAGAGGGGAGCCGGGATTTTCACAGTATTGAAGCAGCCAGAGGGGAGCAGGATTTTCACTGTTTAAAACAGCGAGCAGAGAGCCGGATTTTCACACTTTAAAACAATGCGAGGTGAGCACGATTTTCACTGTCTAAAACAACGAGAGGAGAGCTGTGATTTTTACCGTTTCAAACACCTAGAGGAGTGCTGTGATTTTCACAGTTGAAAACAGGGAATGTTGGCCAGGATTTTCGCATTTTAAAACAGCGAGAGGACAGCAGGATTTTCACAGCTTAAAACAGTGAGAGACATCTGGATTTTCACAGTTTAAAACAGCGAGAGGGAAGCAGGATTTTCGCAGTTTAAAACAGTGAGAGGAGAGCCGGGATTTTCACATTTTAAAAGAGCCAGAGGAGAGCAGGATTTTCACAGTTTAAAACAGTGAGAGTTGACCCTGAATTTCACAGTTTAAAACAGCGAGAGTTGAGCAGGATTTTCACTGTTTAACACAGCGAGAGGAGAGCAGGAATTCCACAGTTTAAAACAGCGAGAGTAGAGCTGTGATTTTAACCGTTTAAAACAGCGTGAAGTGAGCAGGAATTTCACAGTTTAAAACAGCGAGAGGTGAGCTGGGATTTTCACAGTATTGAAGCAGCCAGAGGGGAGCAGGATTTTCAATGTTTAAAACAGCGAGAGTAGAGCAGGATTTTCACAGTTCAAAATAGCGAGCAGAGAGCAGGATTTTCACAGTTTAAAACAACGAGAGGAGAGCTGTGATTTTTACCGTTTCAAACACCGAGAGGAGTGCTGCGATTTTCACAGTTGAAAACAGGGAGATGTTGGCCAGGATTTTCGCATTTTAAAACAGCGAGAGGACAGCGGAATTTTCACAGGTTAAATCTGCGAGAGAAGAGCAGGATTTTCACAATATAAAACAGCGAGAGGTGTGCAGTATTTTCACAGTTTAAAACACCGAGAGACATCTGGATTTTCACAGTTTAATACAGCGAGAGGGAAGCAGGATTTTCGCAGTTTGAAACAGTGAGAGGAGAGCCGGGATTTTCACATTTTAAAAGAGCCAGAGGAGAGCAGGATTTTCACAGTTTAAAACAGCGAGAGGAGAGCCCGATATTCACAGTTTAAAACAGCGAGAGGTGAGCTGGGATTTTCACCGTTTAAAACAGCGAGCGGAGAGCAGGATTTTCACTGTTTAAAACAGCGAGGGGTGAGCAGGGATTTTCACAGTATTGAAGCAGCCAGAGGGGAGCAGGTAATTTCGCAGTTTAATTCAACGAGAGGAGAGAAGGATATTCACGGATTAAATTGCGAGTGGAGAGCAGGAATTTCACAGTTTAAAACAGCGAGAGTAGAGCTGGGATTTTCACAGTTTTAAACAGCGAGAGGGAAGCATGATTTTCACCGTTTAAAACAGCGATGGGGAAGCAGGATTTTCACAGTTTAAAACAGTGAGAGGGGAGCAGGATTTTCACCGTTTAAAACACCGAGAGGAGGGCAGGATTTTCACAGTTTTAATCAGCGAGAGGGGAGCCGGGATTTTCACAGTATTGAAGCAGCCAGAGGGGAGCAGGATTTTCACTGTTTAAAACAGCGAGCAGAGAGCCGGATTTTCACACTTTAAAACAATGCGAGGTGAGCACGATTTTCACAGTGTAAAACAACGAGAGGAGAGCTGTGATTTTTACCGTTTCAAGCACCGAGAGGAGTGCTGTGATTTTCACAGTTGAAAATAGGGAATGTTGGCCAGGATTTTCGCATTTTAAAACAGCGAGAGGACAGCAGGATTTTCACAGCTTAAAACAGTGAGAGACATCTGGATTTTCACAGTTTAAAACAGCGAGAGGGAAGCAGGATTTTCGCAGTTTAAAACAGTGAGAGGAGAGCCGGGATTTTCACATTTTAAAAGAGCCAGAGGAGAGCAGGATTTTCACAGTTTAAAACAGTGAGAGTTGACCCTGAATTTCACAGTTTAAAACAGCGAGAGTTGAGCAGGATTTTCACTGTTTAAAACAGCGAGAGGAGAGCAGGAATTCCACAGTTTAAAACAGCGAGAGTAGAGCTGTGATTTTAACCGTTTAAAACAGCGTGAAGTGAGCAGGAATTTCACAGTTTAAAACAGCGAGAGTTGAGCAGGATTTTCACTGTTTAACACAGCGAGAGGAGAGCAGGAATTCCACAGTTTAAAACAGCGAGAGTAGAGCTGTGATTTTAACCGTTTAAAACAGCGTGAAGTGAGCAGGAATTTCACAGTTTAAAACAGCGAGAGGTGAGCTGGGATTTTCACAGTTTTGAAGCAGCCAGAGGGGAGCAGGATTTTCACAGTTTAAAACAGCGAGGGTAGAGCAGGATTTTCACAGTTTAAAACAGCGAGCAGAGAGCAGGATTTTCACAGTTTAAAACAACGAGAGGAGAGCTGTGATTTTTACCGTTTGAAACACCGAGAGGAGTGCTGCGATTTTCACAGTTAAAAACAGGGAGATGTTGGCCAGGATTTTCGCATTTTAAAACAGCGAGAGGACAGCGGAATTTTCACAGGTTAAATCTGCGAGAGAAGAGCAGGATTTTCACAATATAAAACAGCGAGAGGTGTGCAGTATTTTCACAGTTTAAAACACCGAGAGACATCTGGATTTTCACAGTTTAATACAGCGAGAGGGAAGCAGGATTTTCGCAGTTTGAAACAGTGAGAGGAGAGCCGGGATTTTCACATTTTAAAAGAGCCAGAGGAGAGCAGGATTTTCACAGTTTAAAACAGCGAGAGGAGAGCCCGATATTCACAGTTTAAAACAGCG
>JANJGN010002660.1:0-7500 GCA_026770705.1 Isurus oxyrinchus
TCCCACACACACTCCCCCCTCCCCACACCCACACCCACCCCCTCCTCCCCACACCCACTCCTCACACCCCCCCTCCCCACACCCACTCCCCCCTCCCCCTCTCTCACAGCCACTCCCCCCTCCCACACCCACTCCCCCCTCCCCACACCCACTCCCCCCTCTCCCCACACCCACTCCCCACTCCCCCTGACCCCACTCCCACTCCCCCTTCCCTCTCCCCACCCTCACTCACCCACTCCCCCTCCCCACACCCACTCCCCCCTCCCCCTTCTCCCCACAGCCACTTCCCCCCTCCCCACACCCACTCCCCCCTCCCCACATCCACTCCCCCTCCCCACACCCACTCCCCCCTCCCCACACCCACTCCCCCCCTCCCCACTCCCACTCCCCCCCCTCCCCACACCCACTCCCCCCCTCCCCACACCCCCTCCCCCCCTCCCCACACCCACTCCCCCCCCACCCCACACCCACTCCCCCCTCCCCCACACCCACTCCCCCCCTCCCCACACCCACTCCCCCCCACCCCACACCCACTCCCCCCCACCCCACACCCACTCCCCCCTCCCCCCCCCTCCCCACACCCACTCCCCCCCCCCACACCCACACCCCCTCCCCACACCCCACCCACTCCCCCCTCCCCACACCCACTCCCCCCCTCCCCACACCCACTCCCCCCCCTCCCCACACCCACTCCCCCCCACCCCACACCCACTCCCCCCCCCCCACACCCACTCCCCCCACCCCACACCCACACCCCCCTCCCCACACCCCCTCCCCCCCCCCACACCCCATCCCCAAACCCACTCCCCCCTCCCCACACCCACTCCCCCCTCCCCACACCCACTCCCCCCCTCCCCACACCCCCTCCCCCCCCTCCCCACACCCACTCCCCCCACCCCACACCCACTCCCCCCTCCCCACACCCACTCCCCCACCCCTCCCCCCACCCCACACCCACCCCCCACCCCACACCCACTCCCCCCCCACCCACTCCCCCCACCCCCCACCCCCACCCCACCCCACTCCCACCCACCCCACACCCACACCCCCCCCCCCCATCCACACCCCCCTCCCCACCCCACCCCCCCACCCCCACACCCCCCCCTCCCCACACCCACTCCCCCCAACCCCACACCCCTCCACCCTCCCCCACACCCACTCCCCCCTCCCCACACCCACTCCCCCCCTCCCCACACCCACTCCCCCCTCCCCACACCCACTCCCCCCAACCCACACCCACTCCCCCCTCCCCCACCCACTCCCCCCCTCCCCACACCCACTCCCCCCCCTCCCCACACCCACACCCTCCCCACACCCACTCCCTCCCTCCCCACACCCCCTCCCCCCTCCCCACACCCACTCCCCCCCTCCCCACACCCCCCCTCCCCACCCCTCCCCCACTCCCCACACCCCCACCCCACCCACCCCCTCCCCCCCACCCACACCCCCTCCCTCCCCACACCCCCTCCCCTCCCCACACCCCACCACCTCCCCACCCACTCCCCCCTCCACACCCCCTCCCCCCTCCCCCACACCCACTCCCCCCTCCCCACACCCACTCCCCCACCCCACACCCACTCCCCCCACCGCACACACCCTCCCCCCTCCCCACACCCACTCTCCCCACCCCACACCCACTCCCCCCTCCCCACATCCACTCCCCCCTCCCCACACCCACTCCCCCCCTCCCCACACCCACTCCCTCCCTCCCCACACCCACTCCCCCTCCCCACACCCACTCCCCCCTCCCCACACCCCTCCCTCCCCACACCCCCTCCCCCCCTTCCCACACCCACTCCCCCCTCCCCACACCCACTCCCCCCCCTCCCCACACCCCCTCCCTCCCCACACCCCCTTCCCCTTTCCCCACACCCCCTCCACCTCTCCCCACACCCACTCACCCCCTCTCAACACCCCCTCCCCCCTCCCCACACCCACTCCCCCCTCCCCACACCCACTCCCCCACCCCACACCCACTCCCCCCACCGCACACACCCTCCCCCCTCCCCACTCCCACTCTCCCCACCCCACACCCACTCCCCCCTCCCCTCACCCACTCCCCCCCTCCCCACTCCCCCCTCCCCACACCCACTCACCCCTCCCCACACACACTCCCCCCTCCCCACACCCACACCCACCCCCTCCTCCCCACACCCACTCCTCACACCCCCCCTCCCCACACCCACTCCCCCCTCCCCCTCTCTCACAGCCACTCCCCCCTTCCCACACCCACTCCCCCCTCCCCACACCCACTCCCCCTCTCCCCACACCCACTCCCCCCTCCCCCTGTCCCCACTCCCACTCCCCCTTCCCCTCTCCCCACCCTCACTCACCCACTCCCCCTCCCCACACCCACTCCCCCCAACCCCTGTCACCACACCCACTCCCCACTCCCCCCTCCCCTTCTCCCCACAGCCACTTCCCCCCTCCCCACACCCACTCCCCCCTCCCCCCACCCACTCCATCCTCCCCACACCCACTCCCCCCCTCCCCACACCCACTCCCCCCCTCCCCTCACCCACTCCACCCTCCCCACACCCACTCCCCCCTCCCCACACCCACTCCCCCCTCCCCACACCCACTCCCCCCTCCCCACACCCACTCCCCCCTCCCCACACCCACTCCCCCCTCCCCTCACCCACTCCCCCCTCCCCTCACCCACTCCCCCCTCCCCACACCCACTCCCCCCTCCCCACACCCACTCCCCCCTCCCCACACCCACTCCCCCCTCCCCACACCCCACTCCCCCCTCCCCACACCCACTCCCCCCACCCCCTGTCACCACACCCACTCCCCACTCCCCCCTCCCCTTCTCGCCACAGCCACTTCCCCCCTCCCCCACACCCACTCCCCCCTCCCCCCACCCCCTCCACCTCGCCCACTCCCACTCCCCCTTCCCCTCTCCCTACCCTCACTCACCCACTCCCCCTCTCCCCGCACCCACTCTCCCATCCCCCACTCCCAATCCCCACTCCCCCCTCCCGCTCTACCCAACCCCAGTACCCCCTAACCATGTCCCCCCTCCCCCGCTAGCCACCCCCACTCTCCCTCTACCCCACCCCGTCTCCCCCTCTCCAGCCCCTTCTCCCCACCCCTCCTCCTCGACCCCTTCCCCCCGCCCCCTTTCCCCCCGCGCTCCCCTTTCCCCCGCCCCCTTTCCCCCCGCGCTCCCCTTTCCCCCGCCCCCCTTCCCCCTGCCCCCTTTCCCCCCGCCCCCCTTTCCCCCTGCCCCCTTTCCCCCGCCCCCTTTCCGCCCGCCCCCCTTTCCCCCCCCTCCCCCTCTCCCTGCCCTCCTCCCCCTCTCCCTGCCCTCCTCCCCCTCTCCCTGCCCTCCTCCCCCTCTCCCTGCTCCCCTCCCCCTCTCCCTGCCCCCCTCCCCCTCTCCCTGCCCCCCTCCCCCTCTCCCTGCCCCCCTCCCCCTCTCCCTGCCCCCCTCCCCCTCTCCCTGCCCCCCTCCCCCTCTCCCTGCCCCCCTCCCCCTCTCCCTGCCCCCCTCCCCCTCTCCCTGCCCCCCTCCCTCTCCCCGCCCCCTTCCTCCCTCCCTCCCTCCCTCTCTGTCTCTCTCCCTCCCTCTCTGTCTCTCTCCCTCCCTCTCTGCCTCTCTCCCTCCCTCTCTGTCTCTCTCCCTCCCTCTCTGTCTCTCTCCCTCCCTCTCTGTCTCTCTCCCTCCCTCTCTGTCTCTCTCCCTCCCTCTCTGTCTCTCTCCCTCCCTCTCTGTCTCTCTCCCTCCCTCTCTGCCTCTCTGCCTCTCCCTCTCTGCCTCTCTCTCTCCCTCTCTGTCTCTCTCTCTCCCTCTCTGTCTCTCTCTCTCCCTCTCTGTCTCTCTCTCTCTCTCCCTCTCCCTCTCTGCCTCTCCTTCTCTGTCTCTCTCTCTCCCTCTCTGTCTCTCTCTCTCCCTCTCTGTCTCTCTCTCTCCCTCTCTGTCTCTCTCTCTCCCTCTCTGTCTCTCTCCCTCCCTCTCTGTCTCTCTCCCTCCCTCTCTGTCTCTCTCCCTCCCTCTCTGCCTCTCCCTCTCTGCCTCTCTCTCTCCCTCTCTGTCTCTCTCTCTCCCTCTCTGTCTCTCTCTCTCCCTCTCTGTCTCTCTCTCTCCCTCTCTGTCTCTCTCTCTCTCCCTCTCCCTCTCTGCCTCTCCTTCTCTGTCTCTCTCTCTCCCTCTCTGTCTCTCTCTCCCTCTCTGTCTCTCTCTCTCCCTCTCTGTCTCTCTCTCTCCCTCTCTGTCTCTCTCTCTCCTTCTCTGTCTCTCTCTCTCCCTCTCTGTCTCTCTCTCCATCTCCCTCTCTGTCTCTCTCTCCATCTCCCTCTCTGTCTCTCTCTCCCTCTCTGTTTCTCTCTCTGTCTCTCTCTCCATCTCCCTCTCTGTCTCTCTCTCCATCTCCCTCTCTGTCTCTCTCTCCATCTCCCTCTCTGTCTCTCTCCATCTCCCTCTCTGTCTCTCTCCATCTCCCTCTCTGTCTCTCTCTCCCTCGCTCTCTCTCTCTCCCTCTCTGTCTCTCTCTATCCCTCTCTGTCTCTCTCTCCCTCTCTGTCTCTCTCTCCCTCTCCCTCTCTGCCTCTCCTTCTCTGTCTCTCTCTCTCCCTCTCTGTCTCTCTCTCTCCCTCTCTGTCTCTCTGTCCCTCTCTGTCTCTCTGTCCCTCTCTGTCTCTCTCTCTCCCTCTCTGTCTCTCTCTCTCCCTCTCTGTCTCTCTCTCCATCTCCCTCTCTGTCTCCCTCCCTCCCTCTCTGTCTCTCTCTCCATCTCCCTCTCTGTCTCTCTGTCCCTCTCTGTCTCTCTGTCCCTCTCTGTCTCTCTCTCCCTCTCTGTCTCTCTCTCCCTCTCTGTCTCTCTCTCCCTCTCTGTCTCTCTCTCCATCTCCCTCTCTGTCTCTCTCTCTCCCTCTCTGTTTCTCTCTCTGTCCCTCTCTCTCCCTCTCTGTCTCTCTCTCCATCTCCCTCTCTGTCTCTCTCTCCATCTCCCTCTCTGTCTATCTCTCCATCTCCCTCTCTGTTTCTCTCTCTCCCTCTCTGTCTCTCTCTCTCCCTCTCTGTCTCTCTCTCCATCTCCCTCTCTGTCTCTCTCTCTCCCTCTCTGTCTCTCTCTGTCTCTCTCTCCATCTCCCTCTCTGTCTCTCTCTCTGTCTCTCTTTCTCCCTCTCTGTCTCTCTCTCTCCTTCTCTGTCTCTCTCTCCATCTCCCTCTCTCTCTCTCTCTCCCTCTCTGTTTCTCTCTCCATCTCCCTCTCTGTCTCTCTCTCTGTCTCTCTCTCTCCCTCTCTGTCTCTCTCCATCTCCCTCTCTGTCTCTCTCTCCCTCTTTGTCTCTCTCTCTCCCTCTCTGTCTCTCTCTCTCTCTCCCTCTCCGTCTCTCTCCCTCCCTCTCTGTCTCTCTCTCTCCCTCTCTGTCTCTCTCTCCATCTCCCTCTCTGTCTCTCTCTCTCCCTCTCTGTTTCTCTCTCTGTCCCTCTCTCTCCCTCTCTGTCTCTCTCTCCATCTCCCTCTCTGTCTCTCTCTCCATCTCCCTCTCTGTCTCTCTCTCCATCTCCCTCTCTGTCTCTCTCTCCATCTCCCTCTCTGTCTCTCTCTCCATCTCCCTCTCTGTCTATCTCTCCATCTCCCTCTCTGTCTATCTCTCCATCTCCCTCTCTGTTTCTCTCTCTCCCTCTCTGTCTCTCTCTCTCTCCCTCTATGTCTCTCTCTCCATCTCCCTCTCTGTCTCTCTCTCTCCCTCTCTGTCTCTCTCTCCATCTCCCTCTCTGTCTCTCTCTCTGTCTCTCTTTCTCCCTCTCTGTCTCTCTCTCTCCTTCTCTGTCTCTCTCTCCATCTCCCTCTCTCTCTCTCTCTCCATCTCCCTCTCTGTCTCTCTCTCCCTCTCTGTTTCTCTCTCCATCTCCCTCTCTGTCTCTCTCTCTGTCTCTCTCTCTCCCTCTCTGTCTCTCTCCATCTCCCTCTCTGTCTCTCTCTCCCTCTCTGTCTCTCTCTCTCCCTCTCTGTCTCTCTCTCTCTCTCCCTCTCCGTCTCTCTCCCTCCCTCTCTGTCTCTCTCTCTCCCTCTCTGTCTCTCTCTCTCCATCTCCCTCTCTGTCTCTCTCTCCCTCTCTGTTTCTCTCTCTGTCCCTCTCTCTCCCTCTCTGTCTCTCTCTCCATCTCCCTCTCTGTCTCTCTCCCTCCCTCTCTGCCTCTCTGCCTCTCCCTCTCTGCCTCTCTCTCTCCCTCTCTGTCTCTCTCTCTCCCTCTCTGTCTCTCTCTCTCCCTCTCTGTCTCTCTCTCTCTCTCCCTCCTCCCTCTCTGCCTCTCCTTCTCTGTCTCTCTCTCTCCCTCTCTGTCTCTCTCTCTCCCTCTCTGTCTCTCTCTCTCCCTCTCTGTCTCTCTCTCTCCCTCTCTGTCTCTCTCCCTCCCTCTCTGTCTCTCTCCCTCCCTCTCTGTCTCTCTCCCTCCCTCTCTGCCTCTCCCTCTCTGTCTCTCTCTCTCCCTCTCTGTCTCTCTCTCTCCCTCTCTGTCTCTCTCTCTCCCTCTCTGTCTCTCTCTCTCTCCCTCTCCCTCTCTGCCTCTCCTTCTCTGTCTCTCTCTCTCCCTCTCTGTCTCTCTCTCCCTCTCTGTCTCTCTCTCTCCCTCTCTGTCTCTCTCTCTCCCTCTCTGTCTCTCTCTCTCCTTCTCTGTCTCTCTCTCTCCCTCTCTGTCTCTCTCTCCATCTCCCTCTCTGTCTCTCTCTCCATCTCCCTCTCTGTCTCTCTCTCCCTCTCTGTTTCTCTCTCTGTCTCTCTCTCCATCTCCCTCTCTGTCTCTCTCTCCATCTCCCTCTCTGTCTCTCTCTCCATCTCCCTCTCTGTCTCTCTCCATCTCCCTCTCTGTCTCTCTCCATCTCCCTCTCTGTCTCTCTCTCCCTCGCTCTCTCTCTCTCCCTCTCTGTCTCTCTCTATCCCTCTCTGTCTCTCTCTCCCTCTCTGTCTCTCTCTCCCTCTCCCTCTCTGCCTCTCCTTCTCTGTCTCTCTCTCTCCCTCTCTGTCTCTCTCTCTCCCTCTCTGTCTCTCTGTCCCTCTCTGTCTCTCTGTCCCTCTCTGTCTCTCTCTCTCCCTCTCTGTCTCTCTCTCTCCCTCTCTGTCTCTCTCTCCATCTCCCTCTCTGTCTCCCTCCCTCCCTCTCTGTCTCTCTCTCCATCTCCCTCTCTGTCTCTCTGTCCCTCTCTGTCTCTCTGTCCCTCTCTGTCTCTCTCTCCCTCTCTGTCTCTCTCTCCCTCTCTGTCTCTCTCTCCCTCTCTGTCTCTCTCTCCATCTCCCTCTCTGTCTCTCTCTCTCCCTCTCTGTTTCTCTCTCTGTCCCTCTCTCTCCCTCTCTGTCTCTCTCTCCATCTCCCTCTCTGTCTCTCTCTCCATCTCCCTCTCTGTCTATCTCTCCATCTCCCTCTCTGTTTCTCTCTCTCCCTCTCTGTCTCTCTCTCTCCCTCTCTGTCTCTCTCTCCATCTCCCTCTCTGTCTCTCTCTCTCCCTCTCTGTCTCTCTCTGTCTCTCTCTCCATCTCCCTCTCTGTCTC
>JANJGN010002660.1:10000-63288 GCA_026770705.1 Isurus oxyrinchus
TCTCTGTCTCTCTGTCTCTCTCTCTACCTCTCTGTCTCTCTCTCTCCCTCTCTGTCTCTCTGTCTCTCTCTCTACCTCTCTGTCTCTCTCTCTCCCTCTCTGTCTCTCTGTCTCTCTCTCTCTACCTGTCTTTCTCTGTCTGTCGCTCTTTATCTCTTTCTCTATCTCTGTTTCTCTTTCTGTTTGCTCTCAGCTGAATCTGTGTCTCTCTCTCGCCTCTCAGGCAGTCACTCTGAACTGTTCGCACAGTTTTTGCTGTCACTGTATCCTGGAGTGGAGGAAGAGGAAAGAGGAGTGTCCGATCTGTAGACAGACCATCCATTCACAGACACGTTCCGTCGTCCTGGATAACTGCATTGAACGTATGCTGGAGAGTCTGAGTGAGGCAGTGAGAGAGCGCAGAATACAGCTCATCAAAGAGAGGAAAGGTGAGCAGAGGAATGCAGTTCAGTGATCGCAGATTAGTCACAGTGTGACACCTCTGTCAGACACACTGCGAATTCTGTCTCTCTCTCTCAGACACACTGCAACTTCTGTCTCTCTCTCTCAGACACACTGCGAATTCTGTCTCTCTCTCTCAGACACACTGCGAATTCTGTCTCTCTCTCTCAGACACACTGCGAATTCTGTCTCTCTCTCTCAGACACACTGCGAATTCTGTCTCTCTCTCTCAGACACACTGCGAATTCTGTCTCTCTCTCTCAGACACACTGCAACTTCTGTCTCTCTCTCTCAGACACACTGCGAATTCTGTCTCTCTCTCTCAGACACACTGCGACTTCTGTCTGTCTCTCTCAGACACACTGCGAATTCTGTCTCTCTCTCTCAGACACACCTGCGAATTCTGTCTCTCTCTCTCAGACACACTGCGACTTCTGTCTGTCTCTCTCAGACACACTGCGAATTCTGTCTCTCTCTCTCAGACACACTGCGAATTCTGTCTCTCTCTCAGACACACTGCGAATTCTGTCTCTCTCTCTCAGACACACTGCGAATTCTGTCTCTCTCTCTCTCAGACACACTGCGAATTCTGTCTCTCTCTCTCAGACACACTGCGAATTCTGTCTCTCTCTCTCTCAGACACACTGCGAATTCTGTCTCTCTCTCTCAGACACACTGCGAATTCTGTCTCTCTCTCTCAGACACACTGCGAATTCTGTCTCTCTCTCTCAGACACACTGCGAATTCTGTCTCTCTCTCTCAGACACACTGCGAATTCTGTCTCTCTCTCTCAGACACACTGCGAATTCTGTCTCTCTCTCTCAGACACACTGCGAATTCTGTCTCTCTCTCAGACACACTGCGAATTCTGTCTCTCTCTCTCTCAGACACACTGCGAATTCTGTCTCTCTCTCTCTCAGACACACTGCGAATTCTGTCTCTCTCTCTCAGACACACTGCGAATTCTGTCTCTCTCTCTCAGACACACTGCGAATTCTGTCTCTCTCTCTCAGACACACTGCGAATTCTGTCTCTCTCTCTCAGACACACTGCGAATTCTGTCTCTCTCTCTCTCTCAGACACACTGCGAATTCTGTCTCTCTCTCTCAGACACACTGCGAATTCTGTCTCTCTCTCTCAGACACACTGCGAATTCTGTCTCTCTCTCAGACACACTGCGAATTCTGTCTCTCTCTCTCAGACACACTGCGAATTCTGTCTCTCTCTCAGACACACTGCGAATTCTGTCTCTCTCTCTCAGACACACTGCGAATTCTGTCTCTCTCTCTCAGACACACTGCGAATTCTGTCTCTCTCTCTCACACTGCGAATTCTGTCTCTCTCTCTCAGACACACTGCGAATTCTGTCTCTCTCTCTCAGACACACTGCGAATTCTGTCTCTCTCTCTCAGACACACTGCGAATTCTGTCTCTCTGTCTCAGACACACTGCGAATTCTGTCTCTCTCTCTCTCAGACACACTGCGAATTCTGTCTCTCTCTCAGACACACTGCGAATTCTGTCTCTCTCTCTCAGACACACTGCGAATTCTGTCTCTCTCTCTCAGACACACTGCGAATTCTGTCTCTCTCTCTCAGACACACTGCGAATTCTGTCTCTCTCTCAGACACACTGCGACTTCTGTCTGTCTCTCTCAGACACACTGCGAATTCTGTCTCTCTCTCTCAGACACACTGCGAATTCTGTCTCTCTCTCTCAGACACACTGCGAATTCTGTCTCTCTCTCTCAGACACACTGCGAATTCTGTCTCTCTCTCAGACACACTGCGACTTCTGTCTGTCTCTCTCAGACACACTGCGAATTCTGTCTGTCTCTCTCAGACACACTGCGAATTCTGTCTCTCTCTCTCAGACACACTGCGAATTCTGTCTCTCTCTCTCTCAGACACACTGCGAATTCTGTCTCTCTCTCTCAGACACACTGCGACTTCTGTCTCTCTCTCTCAGACACAGTGCGAATTCTGTCTCTCTCAGACACACTGCGAATTCTGTCTCTCTCTCTCTCAGACACACTGCGAATTCTGTCTCTCTCTCTCAGACACACTGCGAATTCTGTCTCTCTCTCTCAGACACACTGCGAATTCTGTCTCTCTCTCTCAGACACACTGCGAATTCTGTCTCTCTCTCTCAGACACACTGCGAATTCTGTCTCTCTCTCTCAGACACACTGCGAATTCTGTCTCTCTCTCTCAGACACACTGCGAATTCTGTCTCTCTCTCAGACACACTGCGAATTCTGTCTCTCTCTCTCTCAGACACACTGCGAATTCTGTCTCTCTCTCTCTCAGACACACTGCGAATTCTGTCTCTCTCTCTCAGACACACTGCGAATTCTGTCTCTCTCTCTCAGACACACTGCGAATTCTGTCTCTCTCTCTCAGACACACTGCGAATTCTGTCTCTCTCTCTCAGACACACTGCGAATTCTGTCTCTCTCTCTCTCTCAGACACACTGCGAATTCTGTCTCTCTCTCTCTCAGACACACTGCGAATTCTGTCTCTCTCTCTCAGACACACTGCGAATTCTGTCTCTCTCTCAGACACACTGCGAATTCTGTCTCTCTCTCTCAGACACACTGCGAATTCTGTCTCTCTCTCAGACACACTGCGAATTCTGTCTCTCTCTCTCAGACACACTGCGAATTCTGTCTCTCTCTCTCAGACACACTGCGAATTCTGTCTCTCTCTCTCACACTGCGAATTCTGTCTCTCTCTCTCAGACACACTGCGAATTCTGTCTCTCTCTCTCTCAGACACACTGCGAATTCTGTCTCTCTCTCTCAGACACACTGCGAATTCTGTCTCTCTCTCTCAGACACACTGCGAATTCTGTCTCTCTCTCTCAGACACACTGCGAATTCTGTCTCTCTCTCAGACACACTGCGACTTCTGTCTGTCTCTCTCAGACACACTGCGAATTCTGTCTCTCTCTCTCAGACACACTGCGAATTCTGTCTCTCTCTCTCAGACACACTGCGAATTCTGTCTCTCTCTCTCAGACACACTGCGAATTCTGTCTCTCTCTCAGACACACTGCGACTTCTGTCTGTCTCTCTCAGACACACTGCGACTTCTGTCTGTCTCTCTCAGACACACTGCGAATTCTGTCTCTCTCTCTCAGACACACTGCGAATTCTGTCTCTCTCTCTCAGACACACTGCGAATTCTGTCTCTCTCTCTCAGACACACTGCGAATTCTGTCTCTCTCTCAGACACACTGCGACTTCTGTCTGTCTCTCTCAGACACACTGCGAATTCTGTCTGTCTCTCTCAGACACACTGCGAATTCTGTCTCTCTCTCTCAGACACACTGCGAATTCTGTCTCTCTCTCTCAGACACACTGCGAATTCTGTCTCTCTCTCTCAGACACACTGCGAATTCTGTCTCTCTCTCTCAGACACACTGCGAATTCTGTCTCTCTCTCTCAGACACACTGCGAATTCTGTCTCTCTCTCTCAGACACACTTCGAATTCTGTCTCTCTCTCTCTCTCAGACACACTGCGAATTCTGTCTCTCTCTCTCAGACACACTGCGAATTCTGTCTCTCTCTCTCAGACACACTGCGAATTCTGTCTCTCTCTCTCAGACACACTGCGAATTCTGTCTCTCTCTCTCAGACACACTGCGAATTCTGTCTCTCTGTCTCAGACACACTGCGAATTCTGTCTCTCTCTCTCAGACACACTGCGAATTCTGTCTCTCTCTCTCAGACACACTGCGAATTCTGTCTCTCTCTCTCAGACACACTGCGAATTCTGTCTCTCTCTCTCAGACACACTGCGAATTCTGTCTCTCTCTCTCAGACACACTGCGAATTCTGTCTATCTCTCAGACACACTGCGAATTCTGTCTCTCTGTCTCAGACACGCTGCGAATTCTGTCTCTCTCTCTCAGACACACTGCGAATTCTGTCTCTCTCTCTCAGACACACTGCGAATTCTGTCTCTCTCTCTCAGACACACTGCGAATTCTGTCTCTCTCTCTCAGACACACTGCGAATTCTGTCTCTCTCTCTCAGACACACTGCGAATTCTGTCTCTCTCTCTCAGACACACTGCGAATTCTGTCTCTCTCAGACATACTGCGAATTCTGTCTCTCTCTCTCAGACACACTGCGAATTCTGTCTCTCTCTCTCAGACACACTGCGAATTCTGTCTCTCTCTCTCAGACACACTGCGAATTCTGTCTCTCTCTCTCAGACACACCGAATTCTGTCTCTCTCTCTCAGACACACTGCAAATTCTGTCTCTCTCTCTCAGACACACTGCGAATTCTGTCTCTCTCTCTCAGACACACTGCGAATTCTGTCTCTCTCTCTCAGACACACTGCGAATTCTGTCTCTCTCAGACACACTGCGAATTCTGTCGCTCTGTCTCAGACACACTGCGAATTCTGTCGCTCTCTCTCAGACACACTGCGAATTCTGTCGCTCTCTCTCAGACACACTGCGAATTCTGTCTCTCTCTCTCTCAGACACACTGCGAATTCTGTCTCTCAGACACACTGCGAATTCTGTCTCTCTCTCTCAGACACACTGCGAATTCTGTCTCTCTCTCTCAGACACACTGCGAATTCTGTCTCTCTCTCTCAGACACACTGCGAATTCTGTCTCTCTCTCTCTCGATCACTGTGCAGAACCAGCTATTTTAGACCCAGTAACGTATAATGAGACCGGATTAATTCATGATCTTGTAGTAAAGGATCCTCTAGGCAAGAGTGATCATAACATGGTTGAGTTTCACATTCCATTTGTGAGTGAGAACGTTGGGCCGAAACGAAAGGCAATTAGAAAGGAATCAAAGGGCTAAAGTGGGTGGGGAAAATGGAGTTGAAAGGTAAGACGATAGATAAGCAGTGGCAGACATTTAAGGAGATCTTTCATAACTCTCAACCAAGAGATATTCTCCAGTAAGAAAGAAATACTCAGAGAAGAATGCACTTTTTGGAATCAGATTGAAAGGAAAGGTGTACAATGCTGTGAGGCTGGGACATTGGGGAAGTTCTGAAATCCAGTATCGGATGACTAAAATAGAACGCGTGAGTGAAAACAAGCAAGCGATTTACAAATAGACGGTAAAAGCTTCAACAAGGGCATAAAAAGCAAGAGAGCGCAGAGAGTACAAGAGCAAGGAAGTGACATTAACTTGTATAAAACACTTGTTCGTCTTCAGTATTCAGTCCAGTTCTGGGCATCACAATTCAGGAACGATGTGAAGATATTTGAGAGGGTGCAAAACAGATTCATGAGAATGGTTCCAGGGATGAGGGACTTCAGACTTGTAGATAGATTGGAGAAGTTGGGACTGTTCTTCTTGGAGAAGAGGAAGTTGAGAGGAGATTTGATAGAGGTATTCAAAATCATGAGGGGTCTGGACAGAGTAGATAGGGAGAAACTGTTCCCATTGGTGGAAGGATCGAGAACCAGAAAGAACAGATTTAAAGTGATTGACAAAAGAAGCAATGGTGACATGAGGGAAATGTTTCAGACAGCGAGTGGTTAGGATCTGGAATGCACTGCCTGAGAGTGTGGTGGAGACAGGGTCAATCGAGTGGTTAGGATCTGGAATGCACTGTCTGAGAGTGTGGTGGAGACAGGGTCAATCGAGTGGTTAGGATCTGGAATGCACTGTCTGAGAGTGTGGGGGAGACAGGGTCAATCGAATGGTTAGGATCTGGAATGCACTGTCTGAGAGTGTGGTGGAGACAGGGTCAATCGAGTGGTTAGGATCTGGAATGCACTGTCTGAGAGTGTGGTGGAGACAGGGTCAATCGAGTGGTTAGGGTCTGGAATGCACTGTCTGAGAGTGTGGTGGAGACAGGGTCAATCGAGTGGTTAGGATCTGGAATGCACTGTCTGAGAGTGTGGTGGAGACAGGGTTAATCGAGTGGTTAGGATCTGGAATGCACTGTCTGAGAGTGTGGTGGAGACGGGGTCAATCGAGTGGTTAGGATCTGGAATGCACTGTCTGAGAGTGTGGTGGAGACAGGGTTAATCGAGTGGTTAGGATCTGGAATGCACTGTCTGAGAGTGTGGTGGAGACGGGGTCAATCGAGTGGTTAGGATCTGGAATGCACTGACTGAGAGTGTGGTGGAGACAGGGTCAATCGAGTGGTTAGGATCTGGAATGCACTGTCTGAGAGTGTGATGGAGACAGAGTCAATCGAGTGGTTAGGATCTGGAATGCACTGTCTGAGAGTGTGGTGGAGACAGGGTCAATCGAGTGGTTAGGATCTGGAACGCTCCATCTGAGAGTGTGGTGGAGACAGGGTCAATCGAGTGGTTAGGATCTGGAATGCACAGTCTGAGAGTGTGGTGGAGACAGGGTCAATCAAGGCTTTGAAAAGCAAATTGGGACATTATCTGAGAAGGAAAGATTTTGAAGGCTATGGGGAAAAGGCAGGGGAGAGGCACTGGGTGAATTACTCCTCCAGAGGGTCAGCAGACAAGACTGGTTGAATGACCTCTCCCTGTGCTGTAACCATTCTTTGATTCTAACAGTAGCAACAGTGAGCTTTGGTCCCTTAGAGGGTGAGACTGGGGAATTAAGAATGGGGAACGAGGAAATGGCAGAGGCTTTGAATGAAGGTTTAGTTTCTGTCTTCACAGTAGAAGCACAAATAGCAAGAATAGTAGGAAGTCAGGGGGCAAAAGGGAGGGAGGAACATAAAACAATCACCATCACTCGAAAATAACTACTAGGAAAACTAATGGAACGAAAGGCTGGCAAGTTCCCTGCACCTGATGGCCGCACTCCTCAGCTCTTAAAGCAAGTGGCTGCAAAGGAAAGGTCCCAATGGATTGGAAAAAGGCATAAGTAGCATCTCTACTCAAGAAAGCGGGAGACAGAAAGCGGGCAACTATGGGCCAGTTGTCATTGGAATAATGCTGGAATCCATTATTAAGGAAGGAATAGTGGGACATTTAGAAACTTACAGCACAGTCAGACAGAGAGCATGGCTTTGTGAAAGGGAATTCATGTTTGACAATTCGATTAGAGTTCTTTGAGGATGTCAATATGTAGAGGGTCCAACAAGGGACGGCGCAGTGCTGGATCTAATTCTGGGGAATGAAGCCAGACAGATGGCTGAGGTGGTGGTGGGGGAGCATTTTAGTGATAGCGACCACAACATGGTACAGTTTAAGTTTGTTATGGACAAAGAAATAGACAAGTTGCAAAAAAATGTTTTGGACTGGGGGAGTTGGATTTTAGTAAAATAAGGCAGGATCTGGCCAAGGCAGACTTGGAACAGTTACTTGTGGGGAAATCTACAGAGGAACAGTGGGGGGTGTTCAAAAAGGAAATGGGGAGGGTACAGGCTCAACATGTTCCCTCTAGGGTGATAGGAAGGAGTAACAAGCCCAGAGAACCATGGATGACCAGAGATATTCAGGTTTCGATGAGAAGGAAAAGAGAGGCTTTTAGCAGGTACAAGGGAAGCAAATCAGCAGAGGCATTAGTGGAGTACAGACAGTGCTGGGTGGAACATAAAGCAATTAGGAGAGCAAAGAGGGGATATGAGAACGCTCTGGCTGGTAAAAGTAGGGAAAATCCCAAGATATTCTATAAGTACATCAATGGGAAGAGGATAACCTGGGAAAGAGTAGGGCCCATTAGGGACCAAGGGGGCAATCTATGGGTGGAGCCAGAGGACATCGGTAGAGTGTTGAATGAATACTTCACATCTGTCTTCACCCAAGAGAATGAGGATGAAGGTATGGAACTCGGGGAGAGAGACTGTGAGGTTCTTAAGCAAATTGATATAGGGAATGACAAGGTATTGGAGGTGTTGTCAGGCTTAAAAGTGGACAGATCTCCAGGTCCGGATGTTTTGTGTCCCAGACTGCTGAGGGAGGCAAGGGAGGAGATTGCAGGGGCTCTGACCCAAACTTTTAATTCCTCTCTAGCCATGGGGGAGGTGCCAGAGGACTGGAGAACAGCTAATGTGGTTCTGCTATATGAGAAGGGTTGTAGAGATAGGCCAGGGAACTACAGGCCAGTGAGTCTCACGTCAGTGGTAGGGAACCTTTTGGAGAAAATTCTGAAGGAGAGAATCTATCTCCACTTGGAGAGGCAAGGTTTGATCAGGGATAGTCAGCATGGCTTTGTCAGAGGGAGGTCATGCCTAACAAATTTGATTGAGTTTTTTGAGGAGGTGACCAGGTGTGTAGATGAGGGTAGTGCAGTAGATGTAGTTTATATGGATTTCAGCAAAGCCTTTGACAAGGTTCCACATGGGAGACTTATAAAGAAGGCAAATGCACATGGGATACAGGGTAATTTGATAAGGTGGATTCAAAATTGGCTTAGTTGTAGGAGACAGAGGGTGATGACAGAAGGATGCTTTAGTGACTGGAAGCCAGTGTCCAGTGGTGTACCACAGGGATCTGTGCCGGGTCCCCTATTATTTGTCATTTATATAAACGACATAGATGACTATGTGGAGGGTAGGGTTAGTAAGTTTGCGGATGACACAAAGATTGGCCAGGTGGTTAACAGTGAGGTTGAGTGTCTTGGGCTAGAGGAAGATATAGACGGGATGGTCAAATGGGCAGATAAGTGGCAGATGGAATTTAACCCTGAAAAGTGTGAGGTGATACACTTTGGAAGGAGTAATTTGACAAGGAAGTATTCAATGAATGGCATGACACTAGGAAGTTCTGAGGAACAAACGGACCTTGGTGTGTGTGTCCATAGATCTCTGAAGGCGGAGGGGCATGTTAGTGGGATGGTGAAAAAGGCATATGGGACACTTGCCTTTATCAATCGAGGCATAGATTACCAAAGTAGGGAGGTCATGTTGGAGTTGTATAGAACCTTGGTGAGGCCACAGCTGGAGTACTGTGTGCAGTTCTGGTCACCACATTATAGGAAGGATGTGATTGTACTGGAGGGGGTGCAGAGGAGATTCACCAGGATGTTGCCTGGGATGAAACATTTAAGTTATGAAGAGAGGTTGGATAGACTTGGGTTGTTTTTGTTGGAGCAGAGAAGACTGAGGGGTGACCTGATCAAGGTCTACAAGGTTATGAGGGGCATTGACAGGGTGGATAGGGAGCAGCTGTTCCCCTTAGTTGGAGGGTCAGTCACAAGGGGGCATAAGTTCAAGGTGAGGGGCAGGAGGTTTAGGGGGGATGTGAGGAAAAACTTTTTTACCCAGAGGGTGGTGAGGGTCTGGAATGCACTGCCTGGGAGGGTGGTGGAGGCGGGTTGTCTCACATCCTGTAAAAAGTACCTGGATGAGCACTTGGCACCTCATAACATTCAAGGCTATGGGCCAAGTGCTGATCAATGGGATTAGGTAGTTTGGTCAGGTGTTTCTCACGTGTCGGTGCAGACTCGATGGGCCGAAGGGCCTCTTCACTGTGAGACTCTGTGATTCCATGTGATGAGCAGGGTGGATAGAGGGGAACCTGTCAATGTGGTGTATTTGGATTTCCAAAAGACACTTGATAAGATGCCATGTAAAAGGTTACTGCACAAGATCACAGCGTTGGGGGTAAGATACGGGTGTGGTTGGAGGATTGGTTAATGAAGTGGAGATAGAGAGTCGGGATAAATGGGTCATTTTCAGGTTGGCAAACTGGATCGAGTGGAGTGCCAGAGAGAACAGTGCTGGCACATCAACTATTTACAATCTGTATTAATGATTTCGATGAAGGGACTGTTGATACTGCAAAGGCTCTGGGCCCTGACAATATACCGGTAATAGTACTGAAGACTTGTGCTCCAGAACTTGCCGTACCCCTAGCCAAGCTGTTCCAGTACAGCTACAACACTGGCATCTACCGGGCTATGTGGAAAATTGCCCAGGTATGTCCTGTACACACAAAGCAGGACAAATCCAACCCGGCCAATTACCTCCCCATCAGTCTACTCTCCATCATCAGTAAAGTAATGGAAGGGGTCATCAACAGTGCTATCAAGCAGCACTTGCTTAATAATAACCTGCTCACTGATGCCCAGTTTGGGTTCTGCCAGGGCCACTCAGCTCCTGACTTCATTACAGCCTTGGTTCAAACATGGACAAAAGAGCTGAACTCCCGAGGTGAGGTGAGAGTGACTGCCCTTGACATCAAGGCAGCATTTGACCGAGTGTGGCATCAAGGAGTCCGAGCAAAACTGGAGTCAATGGGAATCAGGGGGAAAACTCTCCGCTGGTTGGAGTCATACCCAGCACAAAGGAAGATGGTTGTGGTTGTTGGAGGTCAGTCATCTCAGCTCCAGGACATCACTGCAGGAGTTCCTCAGGGTAGTGTCCAATCCTGTATGTCTCTTGACATCCAGGGTTCCCTGGATTTGTTGGTCCCATCCTTTATCTTTACTGGAATATGTTGGCCCTGTACTCTCCCTATTTCCTCTTTCAATGAGTCCCACTGCTCTGATGCAGATTTACCTGAAAGTAGCTGCTCCCAGTCTACTCTGGCCAAATCATATCTGATCCTATTAACATTGGCCTTCCCCTGATTTAGAACTCTGATTTCTGGCGCATCCTTGTCCTTTTCTATAACAACCTCGAATCTAACAGAGTTATGATCACTATCTGCTAAATGCTCCCGACTGTAACCTCTACCACTTGGCCGGCTTCATTCCCTAAAATTAAGTGCAGGACCGCCCCATCTTCAGTTGCTTCATCAATGACCTTCCTTCCATCATAAGGTCAGAAGTGGGGATGTTCGCTGATGGTTGCACAATGTTCAGCACCATTCACAACTCCTCAGATACTGAAGCAGTCCATGTCCAAATGCAGCAAGACCTGGGCAATATCCAGGCTTGGGCTGACAAGTGGCAAGTAACATTCACACCACACAAGTGTCAGGCAATGACCATCTCCAACAAGAGAGAATCCAACCATCACCCCTTGACATTCAATGGCATTACCATCACTGAATCCCCCACTGTCAACATCCTGGAGGTTACCATTGACCAGAAACTGACCTGGACCAGCCATATAAATACTGTGGCTACAAGAGCAGGTCAGAGGCTGGGAATCCTGCAGCGAGTAACTCACCTCCTGACTCCCCAAAGCCTGTCCACCATCTACAAGGCACAATAGTAGTGTAGTAATAGCAGGGGATTTCAACTTCCCCAACACTAACTGGGTTAGTCATGGTATGATAGGTTTAGAGGGAGCGGAATTCTTAAAATGCGTCCAGGAGAGCTTTTTAAGCCAGTACGTAGAAGGTCCCACAAGAGAGGGGGTGGTCCTGGACTTAATTTTAGGGAATGAAGCCGGCCAAGTGGTAGAGGTTACAGTGGGGGAGCATTTAGCAGATAGTGATCATAACTCTGTTAGATTCAAGGTTGTTATAGAAAAGGACAAGGATGCGCCAGAAATCAGAGTTCTAAATCGGGGGAAGGCCAATGTTAATAGGATCAGATATGATTTGGCCAGAGTAGACTGGGAGCAGCTACTTTCAGGTAAATCTGCATCAGAGCAGTGGGACTCATTGAAAGAGGAAATAGGGAGAGTACAGGGCCAACATATTCCAGTAAAGACAAAGGGTGGGACCAACAAATCCAGGGAGCCCTGGATGTCGAAGGATATACAGGATTGGATAAAGAGAAAAAGGGAGGCTAATGGCAGATACCGAGGGCTCAAAACAGCGGAAGTCTCAGTCCTCCTCGGAAGAGGAGTATAGAATGTGTAGCGGGGAACTTAAAAAGGAAATTAGGAGAGCAAAAAGGGGCATAATAAAACATTGGCAGGTAAAATAAAGGAAAATCCAGAGTTATTTTACAAGTACGTTAAGAGTAAGAGGATAACTAGGGAAGGAGTAGGTCCCATTAAGGACCATAGTGGTAATTTGTGTGTGGAGCCGGAAGACATAGGTAGGGTTTGGGTCGGTGTTCACAAATAAGAGGGACGACGTGGGTATGGAAATCAGGCAGAAGGACTGTGATATAATTAAAGAAATTAACATAGAAAGGGAGGAGGTTCTAAGTGGTCTGGCAGGCTTAAAAGTAGATAAATCTCCAGGCCTGGATGAAATGTATCCCAGGCTGTTGTGTGAGGCAAGGGAGGAGATAGCAGGGGCGCTGGCAACAATTTTCAATACCTCTCTGGCCACAGGAGAGGTCCAGAGGACTGGAGGACAGCCAATGTGGTACCGTTATTCAAGAAGGGAGGAAGGGATAAAGCAGGGAACTACTGGCCAGTCAGTCTAACCTCAGTGGTGGGGAAACTATTGGAAGCAATTCTGAGGGACAGAATTCAGCTACACTTGGAGAGGCAGGGATTAATCAAGGACAGCCAGCATGGTTTTGTTAAGGGGAGGTCATGTCTGACCAGTTTGATTGAGTATTTTGAAGAGGTGACCAGGTGTGTAGATGAGGGCAATGCATTTGACGTAGACTACTTGGACTTCAGCAAGGCTTTTGATAAGGTCCCGCATGGGAGACTGATATTAATCATAGTGTGATAGGTTTAGAGGGAGCAGAATTCTTAAAATGCATCCTTCTACGTACTGGCTTAAAAAGCTCTCATGGATGCATTTTAAGAATTCCGCTCCCTCTAAACCTATCACACCTTTGGTAAGAGCCCATGGGATCCAAGGCAATTTGGCAAATTGGATCCAGAATTGGCTGAGTGGCAGGAAGCAGAGGGTGGTGGTCGAGGGGTGTTTTTGTGACTGGATGCCTGTGTCCAGTGGGGTTCCACAGGGATCGGGGTTGGGTCCCTTGCTGTTTGTGGTATATATAAACGATTTAGACTTGAATGTAGGAGGGTGGATCAGTAAGTTCACGGATGACATGAAAATTGGTGGTATGGTAAATAGTGAGGAGGATAGCCTTAGATTACAGGAGGTGGTAAATGGAATTTAATCTGGATAAGTGTGAGGTGATGCACTGGGGCAGGACAAACAAGGCACGGGAATACACTGTGAATGGTAGGACCCTGGGAAGTACTGAGGATCAGCGGGACCTTGGTGTGCATGTCCACTGGTCCCTTAAGGTAGTGGGACAGGTAAATAAGGTTGTTAAGGGGGCATATGGGATACTTGCCTTTATTAGCCGAGGCATAGAATATAAGAGCAGGGAGGTTATGCTGGAACTATATAAAACACTGGTTAGGCTACAGCTGGAGTATTGTGTGCAGTTCTGGAATCCGCATCATAGGAAGGATGTGATTGCACTAGAGAGAGTGCAGAGGGGATTCACCAGGATGTTGCCTGGGCTGGAGAGTTTTAGTTATGAAGAGACATTGGATAGACTGAGGTTATTTTCCCTGGAGCAGAGGAGATTGAGGGGGACATGATTGAGGTGTATAAAATTATGAGAGGTATAGATAGGGTAGACAGGAAGGAACGTTTTTCCCTTGGTGGAAGGATCAATAACCAGGGGGCATAGATTTAGGGTAAGGGGCAGGAGGTTTAGAGGGGATGTGAGGAAGAATTTTTTCACCCAGAAGGTGGTGGGAATCTGGAACTCTCTGCCTGAAAGGGTGGTAGAGGCAGAAACCCTCATAACATTTAGGAAATATTTGGATGTGCACTTGCGATGCCATGGCATACACGACTGTGGGCCTAGTGCTGGAAAATGGGATTAGAATAGTTAGGCACTTGTTTGACTGGTGCAGACTCGATGGGCCGAAGGGCCCTTTTCTGTGCTCTAGACCTCTATGACTATGTGACTCTTGTCAGGAGTGTGATGGAATACTCCCCACTTGCCTGGACGAGTACAGCTCCTACAACACTCAAGAAGCTGGACACCATCCAGGACAAAGCAGCTGCTTGATTGGCACCCCATCCACAAACATTCACTCCCTCCACCACCGACACACAGTAGCAGCAGTGTGTGTACCATCTACAAGATGCACTGCAGGAACTCACTAAGGTTCCTTCGACAGCACCTTCCAAACCCACGACCACTACCATCTAGAAGGACAAGGGCAGCAGATAGATGGGAACACCACCACCTGGAAGTTCCCCTCCAAGTCACTCCCCATCCTGACTTGGAAATATATCACCGTTCCTTCACTGTCGCTGGGTCAAAATCCTGGAACTCCCTCCCTAACAGCACTGTGGGTGTACCTACACCACATGGACTGCAGCGGTTCAAGAAGGCAGCTCACCCCCACCTTCTCAAGGGCAACTAGGGATGGGCAATAAATGCTGGGCCCAGCCAGCGAAACCCACATCCCGTGAATGACATTTTTAAAAATTGTAACCAAATTTGCTGATGATACAAAGATAAATAGGAAAGCAAGTTGTGAGGAGGATACAAAGAGGGTGCAAAGGATCATGGATAGATTAAGGGAGTGGGCAAAAGATTGGCAGATGGGGATGTGGGAAAATGTGAGACTGTCCACTTTAGCAGAAAGGATAGAAAAGCAGATTGTTATGTAAAAGGAGAGAGGCTGCAGAATGTTGCAGTACAGAGGGACCTGGGTGTCCTGGTACATGAATCACAAGAAGTTAACATGTCGGTGCAGCAAGTGGTTGAGAAGGCAAATTGCATGTTGGCCTTCACTGCACAGAGGGTGGAGTGGAAAGGTAGGAAAGTCTCACTACAACTGGACTGCTCATTGAGTGAGAGTGTACCTCGAGCACTGGGTACAGATTCAGTCTCCTTACTTGAGGAGGGATATACTTGTATTGGAGGCAGCTCACGGAAGGTTCACTCGACTTATTCCAGGGATGAAGGGTGTTGTCTTATGAGGAAAGGTTTTGCTGGTTGGGGTTATACGAACATAGGAATTAGGAACAGGAGTGGCCATTCGGCCCCTCAAGCCTGCTCTGCCATTCAATAAGATTGTATCTGATCTGAATGTAACCTCAACCCCACATTCCTGCCTTTCACCCCCTTGTTAATCAAGAATCTATCCAGCTCTGCCTTAAAAATATTCAGACTCTGCTCCCACCTCCCTTTGAGTGGAGTTTAGAAGAATGAGAGGTGATCTTACTGGAAGATATCAGATTCGGAGGGGATTTGACAGGGTAGAAGCGGCGAGGATGTTACCCCTCGTGGGGGAATCTGGAACCAGGGGCAACAGTTTAAAAATAAAGTGTCTCCCATTGAGGACAGAAGTGAGGAGGAATTACTTTGAGTCTGTGACATTCATTTGCCATAACCTCCAGGGCTATGGGCCTAACGCTGGAAAATGGGGTTAGTGTAGCCAGATCTTTGTTGCCTGGGGAGGGCATGATGGGCCGAATGGCCTCCTGGTGTGCTGTAAACCTCTATAAGTCTGGGAGTTCTTCTGTCTGAGGCTGGTTAATATTTGCAATCCTCTAGCCCAGGAGCAGTGGAGGCTCATTGAATATATTCAGGACTGAGTTAGACAGATTTCTAATCGACAAGGAAGTGGAGGGTTAGGGAGAGACAGGAAAGTGGAGTCGAGGGTTAGGGGGAGAGACAGGAAAGTGGAGTCGAGGGTTAGGGAGAGACAGGAAAGTGGAGTCGAGGGTTAGGGGGAGACAGGAAAGTGGAGTCGAGGGTTAGGGGGAGAGACAGGAAAGTGGAGTCGAGGGTTAGGGGGAGACAGGAAAGTGGAGTCGAGGGTTAGGGAGAAACAAGAAAGTGGAGTCGAGGGTTAAGGGGAGACAGGAAAGTGGAGTCGAGGGTTAGGGGGGAGAGACAGGAAAGTGGAGTCGAGGGTTAGGGGGAGAGACAGGAAAGTGGAGTCGAGGGTTAGGGGGAGACAGGAAAGTGGAGTCGAGGGTTAGGGGGAGAGACAGGAAAGTGGAGTCGAGGGTTAGGGGGAGAGACAGGAAAGTGGAGTCGAGGGTTAGGGAGAGACAGGAAAGTGGAGTCGAGGGTTAGGGGGAGAGACAGGAAAGTGGAGTCGAGGGTTAGGGGGAGAGACAGGAAAGTGGAGTCGAGGGTTAGGGGGAGAGACAGGAAAGTGGAGTCGAGGGTTAGAGGGGGAGACAGGAAAGTGGAGTCGAGGGTTAGGGGGAGAGACAGGAAAGTGGAGTCGAGGGTTAGGGGGAGAGACAGGAAAGTGGAGTCGAGGGTTAGAGGGGGAGACAGGAAAGTGGAGTCGAGGGTTAGGGAGAGACAGGAAAGTGGAGTCGAGGGTTAGGGGGAGAGACAGGAAAGTGGAGTCGAGGGTTAGGGAGAGACAGGAAAGTGGAGTCGAGGGTTAGGGAGAGACAGGAAAGTGGAGTGGAGGGTTAGGGGGAGAGACAGGAAAGTGGAGTCGAGGGTTAGGGAGAGACAGGAAAGTGGAGTCGAGGGTTAGGGAGAGACAGGAAAGTGGAGTCGAGGGTTAGGGGGAGACAGGAAAGTGGAGTCGAGGGTTAGGGGGAGACAGGAAAGTGGAGTCGAGGGTTAGGGAGAGACAGGAAAGTGGAGTCGAGGGTTAGGGAGAGACAGGAAAGTGGAGTCGAGGGTTAGGGGGAGACTGGAAAGTGGAGTCGAGGGTTAGGGAGAGAGACAGGAAAGTGGAGTCGAGGGTTAGGGAGAAACAAGAAAGTGGAGTCGAGGGTTAGGGAGAGACAGGAAAGTGGAGTCGAGGGTTAGGGAGAGACAGGAAAGTGGAGTCGAGGGTTAGGGGGGAGAGACAGGAAAGTGGAGTCGAGGGTTAGGGAGAGACAGGAAAGTGGAGTCGAGGGTTAGGGAGAAACAAGAAAGTGGAGTCGAGGGTTAGGGAGAGAGACAGGAAAGTGGAGTCGAGGGTTAGGGAGAGACAGGAAAGTGGAGTCGAGGGTTAGGGAGAAACAAGAAAGTGGAGTCGAGGGTTAGGGGGAGACAGGAAAGTGGAGTCGAGGGTTAGGGGGGAGAGACAGGAAAGTGGAGTCGAGGGTTAGGGAGAGAGACAGGAAAGTGGAGTCGAGGGTTAGGGGGAGAGACAGGAAAGTGGAGTCGAGGGTTAGGGAGAGACAGGAAAGTGGAGTCGAGGGTTAGGGGGAGACAGGAAAGTGGAGTCGAGGGTTAGGGAGAGACAGGAAAGTGGAGTCGAGGGTTAGAGGGGGAGAGACAGGAAAGTGGAGTCGAGGGTTAGGGAGAGACAGGAAAGTGGAGTCGAGGGTTAGGGGGAGACAGGAAAGTGGAGTCGAGGGTTAGGGGAGAGACAGGAAAGTGGAGTCGAGGGTTAGAGGGAGACAGGAAAGTGGAGTCGAGGGTTAGGGGGGAGAGACAGGAAAGTGGAGTGGAGGGTTAGGGGGAGAGACAGGAAAGTGGAGTCGAGGGTTAGGGAGAGACAGGAAAGTGGAGTCGAGGGTTAGGGAGAGACAGGAAAGTGGAGTCGAGGGTTAGGGGAGAGACAGGAAAGTGGAGTCGAGGGTTAGGTGGAGACAGGAAAGTGGAGTCGAGGGTTAGGGAGAGACAGGAAAGTGGAGTCGAGGGTTAGGGGGAGAGACAGGAAAGTGGAGTCGAGGGTTAGGGAGAGAGACAGGAAAGTGGAGTCGAGGGTTAGGGAGAGAGACAGGAAAGTGGAGTCGAGGGTTAGAGGGAGAGACAGGAAAGTGGAGTCGAGGGTTAGAGGGAGAGACAGGAAAGTGGAGTCGAGGGTTAGGGAGAGACAGGAAAGTGGAGTCGAGGGTTAGGGAGAGAGACAGGAAAGTGGAGTCGAGGGTTAGGGGGAGAGACAGGAAAGTGGAGTCGAGGGTTAGGGGGAGACAGGAAAGTGGAGTCGAGGGTTAGGGGGAGAAAGGAAAGTGGAGTCGAGGGTTAGGGAGAGACAGGAAAGTGGAGTCGAGGGTTAGGGGGAGAGACAGGAAAGTGGAGTCGAGGGTTAGGGGGAGAGACAGGAAAGTGGAGTCGAGGGTTAGGGAGAGACAGGAAAGTGGAGTCGAGGGTTAGGGAGAGAGACAGGAAAGTGGAGTCGAGGGTTAGGGGGAGAGACAGGAAAGTGGAGTCGAGGGTTAGGGGGAGACAGGAAAGTGGAGTCGAGGGTTAGGGGGAGAAAGGAAAGTGGAGTCGAGGGTTAGGGAGAGACAGGAAAGTGGAGTCGAGGGTTAGGGGGAGAGACAGGAAAGTGGAGTCGAGGGTTAGGGGGAGAGACAGGAAAGTGGAGTCGAGGGTTAGGGAGAGACAGGAAAGTGGAGTCGAGGGTTAGGGGGAGACAGGAAAGTGGAGTCGAGGGTTAGGGGGAGACAGGAAAGTGGAGTCGAGGGTTAGGGGGAGAGACAGGAAAGTGGAGTCGAGGGTTAGGGGGAGACAGGAAAGTGGAGTCGAGGGTTAGGGGGAGAGACAGGAAAGTGGAGTCGAGGGTTAGAGGGAGACAGGAAAGTGGAGTCGAGGGTTAGGGAGAGACAGGAAAGTGGAGTCGAGGGTTAGGAGAGACAGGAAAGTGGAGTCGAGGGTTAGGGGGGAGAGACAGGAAAGTGGAGTCGAGGGTTAGGGGGAGACAGGAAAGTGGAGTCGAGGGTTAGGGGGGGAGACAGGAAAGTGGAGTCGAGGGTTAGGGAGAGACAGGAAAGTGGAGTCGAGGGTTAGGGGGAGACAGGAAAGTGGAGTCGAGGGTTAGGGAGAGAGACAGGAAAGTGGAGTCGAGGGTTAGGGAGAGACAGGAAAGTGGAGTCGAGGGTTAGGGAGAGACAGGAAAGTGGAGTCGAGGGTTAGGGGGAGACAGGAAAGTGGAGTCGAGGGTTAGGGGGAGAGACAGGAAAGTGGAGTCGAGGGTTAGGGGGGGAGACAGGAAAGTGGAGTCGAGGGTTAGGGAGAGACAGGAAAGTGGAGTCGAGGGTTAGGGAGAGACAGGAAAGTGGGGTCGAGGGTTAGGGGGAGACAGGAAAGTGGAGTCGAGGGTTAGGGGGAGACAGGAAAGTGGAGTCGAGGGTTAGGGGGGAGAGACAGGAAAGTGGAGTCGAGGGTTAGGGAGAGACAGGAAAGTGGAGTCGAGGGTTAGGGGGAGAGACAGGAAAGTGGAGTCGAGGGTTAGGGAGAGACAGGAAAGTGGAGTCGAGGGTTAGGGGGAGACAGGAAAGTGGAGTCGAGGGTTAGGGGGAGACAGGAAAGTGGAGTCGAGGGTTAGGGGGAGACAGGAAAGTGGAGTCGAGGGTTAGGGGGAGACAGGAAAGTGGAGTCGAGGGTTAGGGGGAGACAGGAAAGTGGAGTCGAGGGTTAGGGAGAGACAGGAAAGTGGAATCGAGGGTTAGGGAGAGACAGGAAAGTGGAGTCGAGGGTGAGGGGGGGAGACAGGAAAGTGGAGTCGAGGGTTAGGGGGGAGACAGGAAAGTGGAGTCGAGGGTTAGGGGGAGACAGGAAAGTGGAGTCGAGGGTTAGGGAGAGACAGGAAAGTGGAGTCGAGGGTTAGGGAGAGACAGGAAAGTGGAGTCGAGGGTTAGGGAGAGACAGGAAAGTGGAGTCGAGGGTTAGGGAGAGACAGGAAAGTGGAGTCGAGGGTTAGGGAGAAACAAGAAAGTGGAGTCGAGGGTTAGGGGGAGACAGGAAAGTGGAGTCGAGGGTTAGGGAGAGACAGGAAAGTGGAATCGAGGGTTAGGGAGAGACAGGAAAGTGGAGTCGAGGGTGAGGGGGAGACAGGAAAGTGGAGTCGAGGGTTAGGGGGAGAAAGGAAAGTGGAGTCGAGGGTTAGGGAGAGACAGGAAAGTGGAGTCGAGGGTTAGGGGGAGAGACAGGAAAGTGGAGTCGAGGGTTAGGGGGAGAGACAGGAAAGTGGAGTCGAGGGTTAGGGAGAGACAGGAAAGTGGAGTCGAGGGTTAGGGGGAGACAGGAAAGTGGAGTCGAGGGTTAGGGGGAGACAGGAAAGTGGAGTCGAGGGTTAGGGGGAGAGACAGGAAAGTGGAGTCGAGGGTTAGGGGGAGACAGGAAAGTGGAGTCGAGGGTTAGGGGGAGAGACAGGAAAGTGGAGTCGAGGGTTAGAGGGAGACAGGAAAGTGGAGTCGAGGGTTAGGGAGAGACAGGAAAGTGGAGTCGAGGGTTAGGGAGAGACAGGAAAGTGGAGTCGAGGGTTAGGGGGGAGAGACAGGAAAGTGGAGTCGAGGGTTAGGGGGAGACAGGAAAGTGGAGTCGAGGGTTAGGGGGGGAGACAGGAAAGTGGAGTCGAGGGTTAGGGAGAGACAGGAAAGTGGAGTCGAGGGTTAGGGGGAGACAGGAAAGTGGAGTCGAGGGTTAGGGAGAGAGACAGGAAAGTGGAGTCGAGGGTTAGGGAGAGACAGGAAAGTGGAGTCGAGGGTTAGGGAGAGACAGGAAAGTGGAGTCGAGGGTTAGGGGGAGACAGGAAAGTGGAGTCGAGGGTTAGGGGGAGAGACAGGAAAGTGGAGTCGAGGGTTAGGGGGGGAGACAGGAAAGTGGAGTCGAGGGTTAGGGAGAGACAGGAAAGTGGGGTCGAGGGTTAGGGGGAGACAGGAAAGTGGAGTCGAGGGTTAGGGGGAGACAGGAAAGTGGAGTCGAGGGTTAGGGGGGAGAGACAGGAAAGTGGAGTCGAGGGTTAGGGAGAGACAGGAAAGTGGAGTCGAGGGTTAGGGGGAGAGACAGGAAAGTGGAGTCGAGGGTTAGGGAGAGACAGGAAAGTGGAGTCGAGGGTTAGGGGGAGACAGGAAAGTGGAGTCGAGGGTTAGGGGGAGACAGGAAAGTGGAGTCGAGGGTTAGGGGGAGACAGGAAAGTGGAGTCGAGGGTTAGGGGGAGACAGGAAAGTGGAGTCGAGGGTTAGGGGGAGACAGGAAAGTGGAGTCGAGGGTTAGGGAGAGACAGGAAAGTGGAATCGAGGGTTAGGGAGAGACAGGAAAGTGGAGTCGAGGGTGAGGGGGGGAGACAGGAAAGTGGAGTCGAGGGTTAGGGGGGAGACAGGAAAGTGGAGTCGAGGGTTAGGGGGAGACAGGAAAGTGGAGTCGAGGGTTAGGGAGAGACAGGAAAGTGGAGTCGAGGGTTAGGGAGAGACAGGAAAGTGGAGTCGAGGGTTAGGGAGAGACAGGAAAGTGGAGTCGAGGGTTAGGGAGAGACAGGAAAGTGGAGTCGAGGGTTAGGGAGAAACAAGAAAGTGGAGTCGAGGGTTAGGGGGAGACAGGAAAGTGGAGTCGAGGGTTAGGGAGAGACAGGAAAGTGGAATCGAGGGTTAGGGAGAGACAGGAAAGTGGAGTCGAGGGTGAGGGGGGGAGACAGGAAAGTGGAGTCGAGGGTTAGGGGGGAGACAGGAAAGTGGAGTCGAGGGTTAGGGGGAGAGCCAGGAAAGTGGAGTCGAGGGTTAGGGAGAGACAGGAAAGTGGAGTCGAGGGTTAGGGAGAGACAGGAAAGTGGAGTCGAGGGTTAGGGGGGAGACAGGAAAGTGGAGTCGAGGGTTAGAGGGAGAGAGACAGGAAAGTGGAGTCGAGGGTTAGGGAGAGACAGGAAAGTGGAGTCGAGGGTTAGGGAGAGACAGGAAAGTGGAGCGAGGGTTAGGGGGAGACAGGAAAGTGGAGTCGAGGGTTAGGGGGAGACAGGAAAGTGGAGTCGAGGGTTAGGGGGAGACAGGAAAGTGGAGTCGAGGGTTAGGGAGAGACAGGAAAGTGGAGTCGAGGGTTAGAGGGAGAGAGACAGGAAAGTGGAGTCGAGGGTTAGGGGGAGAGACAGGAAAGTGGAGTCGAGGGTTAGGGGGAGAGACAGGAAAGTGGAGTCGAGGGTTAGGGAGAGACAGGAAAGTGGAGTCGAGGGTTAGGGGGGAGACAGGAAAGTGGAGTCGAGGGTTAGGGGGAGACAGGAAAGTGGAGTCGAGGGTTAGGGGGAGACAGGAAAGTGGAGTCGAGGGTTAGGGGGAGACAGGAAAGTGGAGTCGAGGGTTAGGGGGAGACAGGAAAGTGGAGTCGAGGGTTAGGGAGAGACAGGAAAGTGGAGTCGAGGGTTAGGGGAGAGACAGGAAAGTGGAGTCGAGGGTTAGGGGGAGACAGGAAAGTGGAGTCGAGGGTTAGGGGGAGAGACAGGAAAGTGGAGTCGAGGGTTAGGGAGAGACAGGAAAGTGGAGTCGAGGGTTAGGGGGAGAGACAGGAAAGTGGAGTCGAGGGTTGGGGGGGAGAGACAGGAAAGTGGAGTCGAGGGTTGGGGGGAGAGACAGGAAAGTGGAGTCGAGGGTTAGGGAGAGACAGGAAAGTGGAGTCGAGGGTTAGGGGGAGACAGGAAAGTGGAGTCGAGGGTTAGGGGGAGAGACAGGAAAGTGGAGTCGAGGGTTGGGGGGGAGAGACAGGAAAGTGGAGTCGAGGGTTAGGGGGGGAGAGACAGGAAAGTGGAGTCGAGGGTTAGGGGGAGACAGGAAAGTGGAGTCGAGGGTTAGGGGGAGAGACAGGAAAGTGGAGTCGAGGGTTAGGGGGAGAGACAGGAAAGTGGAGTCGAGGGTTAGGGAGAGACAGGAAAGTGGAGTCGAGGGTTAGGGAGAGACAGGAAAGTGGAGTCGAGGGTTAGGGAGAGACAGGAAAGTGGAGTCGAGGGTTAGGGAGAGACAGGAAAGTGGAGTCGAGGGTTAGGGAGAGACAGGAAAGTGGAGTCGAGGGTTAGGGAGAGACAGGAAAGTGGAGTCGAGGGTTAGGGGGAGAGACAGGAAAGTGGAGTCGAGGGTTAGGGGGAGAGACAGGAAAGTGGAGTCGAGGGTTAGGGAGAGACAGGAAAGTGGAGTCGAGGGTTAGGGAGAGACAGGAAAGTGGAGTCGAGGGTTAGGGGGAGAGACAGGAAAGTGGAGTCGAGGGTTAGGGGGAGACAGGAAAGTGGAGTCGAGGCCATGATCAGATCACCCAGGATATTATTGAATGGGGGACCAGTTTCGAGGGGCCGAATGGACTCCTCCTGCTCCTATTACTTAGGTTCTTAGTTCCTTATGAGTTTGTGCTCTCTGTCATTGTGTGATATCTCTCTCCATCAGAGTCTTAATCTCTCTCTCTCTCTCTCTGTCTCTCCCTCCCTCCCTCCTTCCCGCCAATAGCAAAGTACTAATGCTGGGAAGCTGAAAGTGGGCCTCATCATGCTGAAAGTAGTCGGCAGGCCAGCCAGCCGCTGTGCTGAGAGAAGCAGACTTATAACCTTTCATCATCAAACCATCTTGTCTGTTTCTCATTCCCCAGCACTGAAGACAATCTCTCTGATAGACACTGACAGCAGTAGCTGTGCTGATGTGGCTTCAGTCCGGTCCAGTAGCACAGTGGGCAGTTCGGACATTGAGAGTTCGGACACTGAGAGTTCGGAAATGGAGGAACAGAGTGAGGAGGGACAAACTGAGGAGAATCCCATTTACTATTTCATCTGACTTGCTGCCGACCCTCTCTGTCTCTGTGGAGGGGAGAACCCTCGGAGGGTAGGGAGGGGGTGAGCTGGGATTCTGTGGGGCTGGGAGGGGTTGGGCTGGGTTTTGGGGCGAGGAGCTGGGATTCTGTGGGGCTGGGAGGAGTTGGGCTGGGTTTTGGGGCGAGGAGCTGGGATTCTGTGGGGCTGGGAGGAGTTGGGCTGGGTTTTGGGGGTGGGGAGCTGGGATTCTGTGGGGCTGGGAGGAGTTGGGCTGGGATTTGGGGGCGGGGAGCTGGGATTTGGGGGCGGGGAGCGGGGATTCTGTGGGGGTGGGGAGCTGGGATTCTGTGGGGCTGGGAGGGGTTGGGCTGGGATTTGCGGGCGAGGGGCTGGGTTTTGGGGGTGGGGAGCTGGGATTCTGTGGGGCTGGGAGGAGTTGGGCTGGGATTTGCGGGCGGGGAGCTGGGATTTGGGGGCGGGGAGCGGGGATTCTGTGGGGGCGGGGAGCTGGGATTCTGTGGGGCTGGGAGGGGTTGGGCTGGGATTTGCGGGCGAGGGGCTGGGTTTTGGGGGTGGGGAGCTGGGATTCTGTGGGGCTGGGAGGAGTTGGGCTGGGATTTGGGGGCGGGGAGCTGGGATTCTGTGGGGCTGGGAGGAGTTGGGCTGGGATTTGGGGGCGGGGAGCTGGGATTCTGTGGGGGTGGGGAGCTGGGATTCTGTGGGGCTGGGAGGGGTTGGGCTGGGATTTGGGGGCGAGGGGCTGGGATTTGGGGGCGGGGAGCGGGGATTCTGCGGGGCTGGGATTTGGGGGTGGGGAAGGGAGTGAGCTGGGTGGGGGTTCTCTGTGTTTGATAATCTGGTCAGTGAGAGTTCACGTTGGAGACTGGAGCTGTGACTGTTGGTCAGTGCAGGAACTGCATTGTACTGCCCCCTGGCTGGAGGCAGAGGCACTGCTGCAGCCTCTACTTTGTTCAATAAAGGCTGTATTTTCTATGATTCACTGTGTCCCGTACAACACGGAGAGATTATCACCATGGCTCTGCTCTCTCCCCACACCCTGACCCCAGCTCATTATTGAAAGATTGTGAACGGCAGAATGGGTTCCGAGAATTCTGTGTTCACCCATCCACCGGCCGTGAGAACTCAGTCCTCAAATCCCCTCACCAAGTCTAACAATAACTCACAACACCGACCACTTCTCGAGTTTTCAACTTTTTTATTGAGTGAGAAACATTAACAGAGCCCATATCCCACAGCGAGGAGCCTAGAATTACCTCACCCCCAAAGCCATGCTCAGAACGAGAGAGGAGTGATTGGATCCAGTCAGGAGATCCGCCTGAAGGGCGTTGGCTGCTAGATCCAGAGATGAGCACTGTAAGAGAAGCAAGCGGTGAAGAAGATGATCCCACACCCGAGGGTCGGACTGAACATCCCAGATCCAGCGATGGTCCTGACGACCCACAGCCAAACTAGCCCATGACAAGGCTCAGCCACTGTGGAGAAGAGAGAGAGAGCGGTCAGTGCAGGGCTGGGATGGCAACAAGGTCACAGGGGAGAGGTCACCTGCTCTTCACCTCCTCACCTGGTTGACGTTGAGCTCGATGACTCCATCTTCATCCTTGGGCAGAGTGTAGAACATTTCTGAAAGAGACAGAGGATCAGTGAGAAGCAGCTGACATAGCAACCACTGGACACCCAACCTGACTGCTGACCCCTAACCCCCAACCCAGCCCGACTGCTGACCACTAACCCCAACCGACCCCTAACCCTGACCCCAGCCCGACTGCTGACCACTAACCCCAACCGACCCCTAACCCCAGCCCGACTGCTGACCACTAACCCCAACCCGACTGCTGACCCCCAACCCGACTGCTGACCCCTAACCCCAGCCCGACTGCTGACCCCTAACCCCCAACCCGACTGCTGACCCCTAACCCTGACCCCAGCCCGACTGCTGACCACTAACCCCAACCTGACCACTAACCCAACCCGACTGCTGACCCCTAACCCCAACCTGACCCCTAACCCCAACCCGACTGCTGACCCCAACCCAACTGCTGACCCCTAACCCTGACCCCAGCCTGACTGCTGACCACTAACCCCAACCTGACCCCTAACCCCAACCCGACCCCTAACCGCAACCCGACTGCTGACCCCTAACCCCCAACCCAACTGCTGACCACTAACCCCAACCCGACTGCTGACCCCTAACCCCCAACCCGACTGCTGACCCCAACCCCCAACCCAACTGCTGACCCCTAACCCTGACCCCAGCCCGACTGCTGACCACTAACCCAACCCGACTGCTGACCCCTAACCCCAACTCGACTGCTGACCCCTAACCCCCAACCCAACTGCTGACCCCTAACCCCCAGCCCGACTGCTGACCCCAACCCAACTGCTGACCCCTAACCCCCAACCCGACTGCTGAGCCCAGTCCCGAGGCTGCGCACCCACTGCTCTTGCTGGAGATGCCGTTAGGAAACGCTGGCTGAGCTTCAGACTTACTGAATATGGCCTCAAGGCGAATCAGACAGGAAACAAAGTTGTCAAAATCGAGGGTGAGGGTTTCCAGGTCGGAATATCGGGACACGATGATCTGGGACAACTGGTTATTCAGGTGAAAACCTGGAGAGACAGAAAGATACAGAAAACCCAAATTTATACTGTGACCAGCACTGACCTCACCCTTCAGGGGCTGAATAACCTCCTCCTGTTCCTGTGTAACAGGCTCGAGAGGGGCTGAATGGCCTCCTCCTGTTCCTGTGTAACAAGCTCAAGAGGGGCTGAATGGCCTCCTCCTGTTCCTGTGTAACAAGCTCGAGAGGGGTTGAATGGACTCCTCCTGTTCCTGTGTAACAGGCTCGAGAGGGGCTGAATGGCCTCCTGTTCCTGTGTAACAGGCTCGAGGGGCTGAATGGCCTCCTCCTGTTCCTGTGTAACAGGCTCGAGGGGCTGAATGGCCTCCTCCTGTTCCTGTGTAACAGGCTCGAGGGGCTGAATGGCCTCCTGTTCCTGTGTAACAGGCTCGAGAGGGGCTGAATGGCCTCCTGTTCCTGTGTAACAAGCTCGAGAGGGGCTGAATGGCCTCCTCCTGTTCCTGTGTAACAAGCTCGAGAGGGGCTGAATGGCCTCCTGTTCCTGTGTAACAGGCTCGAGGGGCTGAATGGCCTCCTCCTGTTCCTGTGTAACAAGCTCAAGAGGGGCTGAATGGCCTCCTGTTCCTGTGTAACAGGCTCGAGGGGCTGAATGGCCTCCTGCTGTTCCTGTGTAACAGGCTCGAGGGGCTGAATGGCCTCCTCCTGTTCCTGTGTAACAGGATCGAGGGGCTGAATGGCCTCCTCCTGTTCCTGTGTAACAGGATCGAGGGGCTGAATGGCCTCCTCCTGTTACTGTGTAACAGGCTCGAGGGGCTGAATGGCCTCCTCCTGTTCCTGTGTAACAGGCTCGAGGGGCTGAATGGCCTCCTCCTGTTCCTGTGTAACAGGCTCGAGGGGCTGAATGGCCTCCTCTTATTCCTTTAGCCCATGCTGCAATGGATTCTCACCAGCTTCCTCCACAGCAACTCGCATCTCAGTGGAGCTCATGGTGCCTGACTGGTCCAGATCATTCTTCTTGTAGATTTTCTGTAAAAATTAACAACACAAATTGTTTGAATCCAATGCTACCCTGCAACCCCTTCGTAACCCATTACCGAGCATCACTAATAAATACAGCTTCATCACTGTCAACCTGCCATTATTCACCATTGGATGGCTTGTTCTAAAGACATGGTCGAAACATCTTCCTTGGCAGTCAATGTCTTTCCATTGCTAAACCCCCACATCAGCATCCTGGGGGTTAACCATTGATAATCCCCTTTATCTCTTTCCCAAAATGTGGACATCGCTGGCTGGGCCCAGCATTTATTGCCCATCCCTAGTTGCCCTTGAGAAGGTGGTGGTGAGCTGCCTTCTTGAACCGCTGCAGTCCATGTGGTGTAGGTACACCCACAGTGCTGTTAGGGAGGGAGTTCCAGGATTTTGACCCAGTGACAGTGAAGGAACGGTGATATATTTCCAAGTCAGGATGGTGAGTGACTTGGAGGGGAACTTCCAGGTTGTGGTGTTCCCATCTATCTGCTGCCCTTGTCCTTCTAGATGGTAGTGGTTGTGGGTTTGGAAGGTGCTGTCTAAGGAGCCTTGGTGAGTTCCTGCAGTGCATCTTGTAGATGGTACACACACTGCTGCTACTGTGTGTCGGTGGTAGAGGGAGTGAATGTTTGTGGATGGGGTGCCAATCAAGCGGCTACTTTGTCCTCAAAGCCTGTCCACCATCTACAAGGCACAAGTCAGGAGTGTGATGGAATACTCCCCACTTGCCTGGATGAGTGCAGCTCCCACAACACTCAAGAAGCTGGACACCATCCAGGACAAAGCAGCCGCTTGATTGGCACCCCATCCACAAACATTCACTCCCTCCACCACCTACACACAGCAGCAGCAGTGTGTGTACCATCTACAAGATGCACTGCAGGAACTCACCAAGGCTCCTTAGACAGCACCTTCCAAACCCACGACCACTACCATCTAGAAGGACAAGGGCAGCAGATAGATGGGAACACCACCACCTGGAAGTTCCCCTCCAAGTCACTCACCATCCTGACTTGGAAATATATCACCGTTCCTTCACTGTCGCTGGGTCAAAATCCTGGAACTCCCTCCCTAACAGCACTGTGGGTGTACCTACACCACATGGACTGCAGCGGTTCAAGAAGGCAGCTCACCACCACCTTCTCAATGGGCAATTAGGGATGGGCAATAAATGCTGGCCCAGCCAGCGAAACCCACATCCCGTGAATGAATTTTTTAAAATTGAAATGTAAAAATAAAAAAACACTGTCTTGATGTCACTTATGTTGCTCTGTGTTAAATGAGGTGATACAATGCCACAGTGAATTCCCAGCAACATTCTGATATGTTAAAGGGCGAGAGAAATAGAGGTCAATGCTGTCGCTCACAATTCCCACCCCCCTCATTACTGGTTTCAATCTGACCACACCAAGCTTACCAGAAATTTCTGAATCTTGTCCCACAGTGTCTTAAATTCCACCAATCCCAGTTGGCCATTTCCATCTTTCTGTTGGTCACTCCGTTAAGCAAAACCTTTGGTGGCACAGAGTTAAATCACAGGAACAGGAGGAGGCCATTCAGCCCCTCTCGAGCCTGTTACACAGGAACAGGGGGAGACCATTCAGCCCCTCGAGTCTGTTACACAGGAACAGGAGGAGGCCATTCAGCCCCTCGAATCTGTAATCACAGGAACAGGAGGAGGCCATTCAGCCCCTCGAATCTGTAATCACAGGAACAGGAGGAGGCCATTCAGCCCCTCTCGAGCCTGTTACACAGGCACAGGAGGAGGCCATTCAGCCCCACACGAGCTTGTTACACAGGAACAGGAGGAGACCATTCAGCCCCTCAAGTCTGTTACACAGGAACAGGAGGAGGCCATTCAGCCCCTTGAGAGTATTACAGAATCACAGAATTTTAACAGCACAGAAGGTGGCCATTCAGCCCATCGCCTCTGCACTAGCTCTCCAAATGAGCATTATGACTCAGTGCCATTGCCCTGCCTTTTCCCCATATCCCTGCACATTCTGTCTGTTCAATCATCTATTGCCCTCCTGAATGCCTCGATTGAACCTGCCTCCAACACACTTCCAGACAGTGCATTCCACACCCAAACCACTCGCTGGTGAAGGATTTTTTCTCACGTCATATTTGATTCTTTTGCAAATTACTTTAAATCTGTGCCCTCTTGTTCTTGATCCTTTTACAAGTGGGAACAGCTACTCTCTGTCTACTCTGTCCAGCCCCCTCATGATTTTGAACATCTCTATCAAATCCCCTCTCAGCCTTCTCCTCCCCAAGGAGAACAGTCCCAACCTCTCCAATCTATCCTCATAGCTGAAGTTTCTCATCCCTGGAACCATTCTTGTAAACCTCTTCTGTACTCTCTCCAATGTGTTCACATCCTTCCTATAGTGTGGTGCCCAGAACTGTACACAATATTCCAGCTGAGGCCTAACCAGTGTCTTATATAAATTCAGCATAACCTCCCTACTCTTGTACTCTATGTCCCTATTAATAAAGCCTAGGATACTATATGTTTTATTAACTGCTCTCTCTACCTGTCCTGCCTCCTTCAATGATCTATGCACATATACACCCAGGTCTTTCTGCTCCTGCACCTCTTTCAAAATTTCACCCTTTAGTTTATATTGTCTGTCCATGTTCTTCCTACCCCATTGAACTTCTATCTGTCACCTATCTGCCCACTCCACGAAGTTGTCTATGTCCTATTGAAGTTACACATCATCCTCCTCACAGTTCACAACACTCCCAAGCTTTGAATCATCCATAAACTTTGAAATTGTCCCCTGCACACCAAGATCTAGATCATTAATATATATCAGGAACAGCAAGGGTCCCAATACCGACCCCTGTGGAACTCCACTACAAACCTCCCTCCAGCCTAAAAATATCCATTGACCATTACTGCTTCCTATTTTTCAGCCAATTTTGTATCCACGTTGCTACTGTCCCTTTTATTCCATGAGCAATAACTTTTCTCACAAGTCGGTTGTGTGGCTCTGTGTCAAATGCCTTTTGAAAGTCCACGTACACCACATCAACAGCATTACCCTCATTGACCTTTTCTGTTACCTCTTCAAAAACCTCCAGCGAGTTAGTTAAACATGATTTCCCCTTTAGAAATCCATGCTGGCTCTTCCTTATCAACCCATATTTTTCCACGTGATTACTAATTCAATCCTGAATAACTGTTTCTAGAATCTTGCCCACCTGAAGTTAAACTGACTGGTCTGTAATTGCTGGGCTTCTCCTTACAATCTTTTTTGAACAAGGGTGTAATGTTTACAATTCTCCAGTCCTCTGGTAACTCCCCTGAGTCTAGGGAAGACTGAAAGATTATGGCCAGTGACCCTGCAATTTCTACTCTCACTTCCTTCAATATCCTTGGTGCATCTCATCCGGTCCCAGTGCCTTGTTTAAGCACCCACAGTCTAGTCAACACTTCCTGCTTATCAATTCTGAACCCTTCTAGTGACAGAGTTTCCTCGTCTGTCACCATGACCTGGGTAGCATCTACCTCCTTGGTAAAGACGGATGCAAAGAATTCATTTAATACCTCAGGCATTGTCCCTTCATCCATGTGTAAATTCCCTTTTAGGTCCCTAATCGGCCCTACTCCTCCTTTTACCGTCCTTCGACCAATCACATGCCTTTAGAAGACTTTGGGATTTCCCTTTATGTTGGTGTCAGTCTTTTCTCATAATCCCTCTTCACTTCTCTAGTGTGCTTTTTCACCTCCCCTCTGAACCTTCTGTCTTCACAGAGTCTCACAGTGCACAAGAGGCCCTTCGGCCCATCGAGTCTGCACCGACACGTGAGAAACACCTGACCTACCTACCTAATCCCATTTACCAGCACTTGGCCCACAGCCTTGAATGTTATGACGTGCCAGGTGCTCATCCAGGTACTTTTTAAAGGATGTGAGGCAACCCGCCTCCACCACCCTCCCAGGCAGCGCATTCCAGACCCTCACCACCCTCTGGGTAAAAAAGTTTTTCCTCACATCCCCCCTAAACCTCCTGCCCCTCACCTTGAACTTGTGTCCCCCTCGTGACTGACCCTTCAACTAAGGGGAACAGCTGCTCCCTCTCCACCCTGTCCATGCCCCTCATAATCTTGTACACCTCGATCAGGTCATCCCTCAGTCTTCTCTGCTCCAAGAAAAACAACCCAAGTCTATCCAACCTCTCTTCATAACTTAAATGTTTCATCCCAGGCAACATCCTGGTGAATCTGCTCTTGGTTCTCAATTGTATTTTCTACCTGACACCTGTCATTAGTGCACTTTTTCTTCTTTATCTTAATTTCAATCTCCTTTATCAGCCAGGGAGCTCTGGATTTGTTAGTCCTACCTTTCCCTTTCGATGGAATATACCTTGACTGTGCCCGAACCAATTCTTTTTTGAAAGTAGCCCATTGTTCAGCTACAGTTTTTCCTGCCAATCTTTCGTTTTAAAACAAAAACAGAATTACCTGGAAAAACTCAGCAGGTCTGGCAGCATCGGCAGAGAAGAAAAGAGTTGACGTTTCGAGTCCTCATGACCCTTCGACAGAACTGATTTTTTTGTCAGGGTTGGACCTGAGAGAATGGAGTGCAGTAAGTTCAGAGAGAGACAGGTTAGAATGGGTGAGAGGAGCAGAGAAATTGAGACGACTAATGTCGCGCCGACAGTTCTCAATGAAAAGATCAAGAGAAGGTAAGAATCCAGAGGAAGGGGTCCAGGTGGAGGGAGAATATTGGAGATGGGTAAAAGGATCCGTTGAACTGGGAGAGGACTCCTGCCCAAAGAAGTGAGCCCGGAGACGAAGACGGCGGAAGAAGAGTTCAGTATCATGCCGAGCCCGAAATTCATTGAGGTGAGGGCGTAAGGGTATGAAACTAAGTCCTTTGCTGAGCACTGAACGTTCAGCATCGGAGAGGGGAAGGTCAGGGGGTATAGTGAATACACGGCTGGGGCTGGGATTGGAAGATGGGGTGGGGACGGAGGGACAGGCTGGGGTGGAGGGTCCTAGATGGGTGTTGGTGTCGATGAGTTGTTGGAGCTTGCGTTCCTGAGCAGTTGAGAGAAAGAGAAAAAGTTTCTTGTTGAGGCGTCGGATGAGCCGAAGGATAAAATGAAACTGGGGGCACACGCAGCTTTGAAAGTTCTGCCGAAGGGTCATGAGGACTCGAAACGTCAACTCTTTTCTTCTCTGCCGATGCTGCTGAGTTTTTCCAGGTAATTCTGTTTTTGTTTTGGATTTCCAGCATCCGCAGTTTTTTTTGTTTTTAATCTTTCATTCCAGTCTATCTGTCCCAGCTCTGTTCTTGCCCCATCGAAGTCGGCTCTTGTCCAGTTAATTATTTTTACTCTGGATTACCTATCGTCCTTTTCTATCATCATCCTAAAACATACAATACAATGATCACTGTCTCCTAAATGTTCCCCCACTGACACTTGATCCACTTGGCCCACCTCATTTCCAAGAACCAGGTCTAACATTGCATCTTTTCTTGTTGGATTGGACACGTACTGCTGTAGAAAATTCTCCTGATCACAATCTAGCGACTTTTGCCCCTCTCCACCCTTTACACTACCACTGTCCCAGTCTACATCCGGGTAATTAAAGTCCCCCATTATAACTACTCTATAATGCTGCATCTCTCTGTAATTTCCCTGCAGATTTGTTCCTCTACGTCCTTCTCACTGTTTGACGGTCTATAGACTACACCGAGCAATGTAATTGCACCCTTTTTGTTCCTGAGCTCGAGCCAAATTGATTCAGACCTTGAACCCTCTGGGACATCCTCTTTCTCCAGCACTGCAATGCTCTCCTTAACCAATATCGCTACCCTTCCTCCTTTCCTATCTCTCCTGAACACCTTGTGCCCGAGAATATTTAACACCCAGCTCTGCCCTTCCTTGAGCCAGGTCTCTCTTATTGTTACAGAGGACCGTGAGGTCATTCAAACCCACAGACCTGTTGCACGGGAACCGGAGGAGGCCATTCAGCCTCTCGAGCCTGTTACTCAGGAACAGGAGGAGGCCATTCAGCCCCTCGAGCCTGTTACACAGGAACAGGAAGAGGCCATTCAGCCTCTCGAGCCTGTTACACAGCAACAGGAGGAGGCCATTCAGCCCCTCGAGCCTGTTACACAGGAACAGGAAGAGGCCATTCAGCCTCTCGAGCCTGTTACACAGCAACAGGAGGTGGCCTATCAGCAAGAGTGAGTAAAGGATACATCCATGAGGTTCACCATATTGCGACAGGTTTCCAGGCCAAATCCATCAGTTTTAATGTCCGAGCCTAGAAGTGAACAAACACAGCATGGTGTCAGTACGGAGAGAAACACAGCACGGTGTCAGTACGCAGACAGACACAGCACGGTGTCAGTATGCAGAGAAACACAGCACGGTGTCAGTATGGAGAGAAACACAGCACGGTGTCAGTACGGAGAGACACACAGCACGGTGTCAGTACGGAGAGACACACAGCACGGTGTCAGTATGGAGAGACACAGCACGGTGTCAGTATGGAGAGACACAGCACGGTGTCAGTATGGAGAGAGACACAGCACGGTGTCAGTACGGAGAGACACACAGCACGGTGTCAGTACGGAGAGACACACAGCACGGTGTCAGTACGGAGAGACACAGCACGGTGTCAGTATGGAGAGACACAGCACGGTGTCAGTATGGAGAGACACACAGCACGGTGTCAGTACGGAGAGACACACAGCACGGTGTCAGTAAGGAGAGACACACAGCACGGTGTCAGTACGGAGAGACACACAGCACGGTGTCAGTACGGAGAGACACACAGCACGGTGTCAGTATAGAGAGACACACAGCACGGTGTCAGTATGGAGAGACACACAGTACGGTGTCAGTACGGAGAGACACAGCACGGTGTCAGTATGGAGAGACACACAGCATGGTGTCAGTATGGAGAGACACAGAGCACGGTGTCAGTATGGAGAGACACAGCACGGTGTCAGTACGGAGAGACACACAGCACGGTGTCAGTATGGAGAGACACACAGCACGGTGTCAGTATGGAGAGAGACACAGCACGGTGTCAGTATGGAGAGACACAGCACGGTGTCAGTATGGAGAGACACACAGCACGGTGTCAGTATGGAGAGACACACAGCACGGTGTCAGTACGGAGAGACACACAGCACGGTGTCAGTACGGAGAGACACACAGCACGGTGTCAGTATGGAGAGACACACAGCACGGTGTCAGTACGGAGAGACACACAGCACGGTGTCAGTACGGAGAGAAACACAGCACGGTGTCAGTATGGAGAGACACAGCACGGTGTCAGTATGGAGAGACACACAGCACGGTGTCAGTACGGAGAGACACAGCACGGTGTCAGTACGGAGAGACACACAGCACGGCGTCAGTGCGGAGAGACACACAGCACGGTGTCAGTACGGAGAGACACACAGCACGGTGTCAGTACGGAGAGACACACAGCACGGTGTCAGTACGGAGAGACACACAGCACGGTGTCAGTACGGAGAGACACACAGCACGGTGTCAGTACGGAGAGACACACAGCACGGTGTCAGTACGGAGAGACACACAGCACGGTGTCAGTATGGAGAGACACAGCACGGTGTCAGTATGCAGAGACACACAGCACGGTGTCAGTATGGAGAGACACAGCACGGTGTCAGTATGGAGAGACACAGCACGGTGTCAGTATGGAGAGACACAGCACGGTGTCAGTATGGAGAGACACACAGCACGGTGTCAGTATGGAGAGACACACAGCACGGTGTCAGTACGGAGAGACACACAGCACGGTGTCAGTACGGAGAGACACAGCACGGTGTCAGTATGGAGAGACACAGCACGGTGTCAGTATGGAGAGACACAGCACGGTGTCAGTACGGAGAGACACACAGCACGGTGTCAGTACGGAGAGACACACAGCACGGTGTCAGTACGGAGAGACACACAGCACGGTGTCAGTACGGAGAGACACACAGCACGGTGTCAGTACGGAGAGACACACAGCACGGTGTCAGTACGGAGAGACACACAGCACGGTGTCAGTACGGAGAGACACACAGCACGGTGTCAGTACGGAGAGACACACAGCACGGTGTCAGTACGGAGAGACACACAGCACGGTGTCAGTACGGAGAGACACACAGCACGGTGTCAGTACGGAGAGACACACAGCACGGTGTCAGTACGGAGAGACACACAGCACGGTGTCAGTATGGAGAGACACACAGTACGGTGTCAGTACGGAGAGACACAGCACGGTGTCAGTATGGAGAGACACACAGCACGGTGTCAGTATGGAGAGAGACACAGCATGGTGTCAGTATGGAGACACACAGCACGGTGTCAGTACGGAGAGACACAGCACGGTGTCAGTACGGAGAGACACACAGCACGGTGTCAGTAGGGAGAGACACACAGCACGGTGTCAGTAGGGAGAGACACACAGCACGGTGTCAGTACGGAGAGACACACAGCACGGTGTCAGTACGGAGAGACACACAGCACGGTGTCAGTACGGAGAGACACACAGCACAGTGTCAGTATGGAGAGACACAGCACGGTGTCAGTACGAAGAGACACACAGTACGGTGTCAGTACGGAGAGACACAGCACGGTGTCAGTATGGAGAGACACACAGCACGGTGTCAGTACGGAGAGACACACAGCACGGTGTCAGTATGGAGAGACACACAGCACGGTGTCAGTACGGAGAGACACACAGCACGGTGTCAGTACGGAGAGACACACAGCACGGTGTCAGTACGGAGAGACACACAGCACGGTGTCAGTACGGAGAGACACACAGCACGGTGTCAGTATGGAGAGACACAGCACGGTGTCAGTACGGAGAGACACACAGCACGGTGTCAGTATGGAGAGACACACAGTACGGTGTCAGTACGGAGAGACACAGCACGGTGTCAGTATGGAGAGACACACAGCACGGTGTCAGTACGGAGAGACACACAGCACGGTGTCAGTATGGAGAGACACACAGCACGGTGTCAGTACGGAGAGACACACAGCACGGTGTCAGTACGGAGAGACACACAGCACGGTGTCAGTACGGAGAGACACACAGCACGGTGTCAGGACGGAGAGACGCACAGCACGGTGTCAGTACGGAGAGAGACACAGCACGGTGTCAGTACGGAGAGACACAGCACGGTGTCAGTAGGGAGAGAGACACAGCACGGTGTCAGTACGGAGAGACACAGCACGGTGTCAGTACGGAGAGACACACAGCACGGTGTCAGTACGGAGAGACACACAGCACGGTGTCAGTATGGAGAGACACACAGCACGGTGTCAGTACGGAGAGACACACAGCACGGTGTCAGTACGGAGAGACACACAGCACGGTGTCAGTACGGAGAGACACACAGCACGGTGTCAGTACGGAGAGACACACAGCACGGTGTCAGTACGGAGAGACACACAGCACGGTGTCAGTATGGAGAGACACAGCACGGTGTCAGTACGGAGAGACACACAGCACGGTGTCAGTATGGAGAGACACACAGCACGGTGTCAGTACGGAGAGACACACAGCACGGTGTCAGTATGGAGACACACAGCACGGTGTCAGTATGGAGAGACACAGCACGGTGTCAGTATGGAGAGACACACAGCACGGTGTCAGTACGGAGAGACACACAGCACGGTGTCAGTACGGAGAGACACAGCACGGTGTCAGTATGGAGAGACACACAGCACGGTGTCAGTACGGAGAGACACATAGCACGGTGTCAGTACGGAGAGACACAGCACGGTGTCAGTATGGAGAGACACACAGCACGGTGTCAGTACGGAGAGACACACAGCACGGTGTCAGTATGGAGAGACACACAGCACGGTGTCAGTACGGAGAGACACACAGCACGGTGTCAGTATGGAGAGACACACAGCACGGTGTCAGTATGGAGAGACACACAGCACAGTGTCAGTACGGAGAGACACAGCACGGTGTCAGTACGGAGAGACACACAGCACGGTGTCAGTACGGAGAGACACACAGCACGGTGTCAGTATGGAGAGACACACAGCACGGTGTCAGTACGGAGAGACACACAGCACGGTGTCAGTACGGAGAGAGACACAGCACGGTGTCAGTATGGAGAGACACACAGCACGGTGTCAGTATGGAGAGACACACAGCACGGTGTCAGTATGGAGAGACACACAGCACGGTGTCAGTACAGAGAGACACACAGCACGGTGTCAGTACGGAGAGACACACAGCACGGTGTCAGTATGGAGAGACACACAGCACGGTGTCAGTATGGAGAGAAACACAGCACGGTGTCAGTACGGAGAGACACAGCACGGTGTCAGTATGGAGAGACACAGCACGGTGTCAGTACGGAGAGACACACAGCACGGTGTCAGTATGGAGAGACACACAGCACGGTGTCAGTATGGAGAGACACACAACACGGTGTCAGTACGGAGAGACACACAGCACGGTGTCAGTACGGAGAGACACACAGCACGGTGTCAGTACGGAGAGACACACAGCACGGTGTCAGTACGGAGAGACACACAGCACGGTGTCAGTACGGAGAGACACACAGCACGGTGTCAGTACGGAGAGACACACAGCACGGTGTCAGTACGGAGAGACACACAGCACGGTGTCAGTACGGAGAGAGACACAGCACGGTGTCAGTATGGAGAGAGACACAGCACGGTGTCAGTACGGAGAGACACACAGCACGGTGTCAGTATGGAGAGACACACAGCACGGTGTCAGTACGGAGAGACACACAGCACGGTGTCAGTACGGAGAGACACACAGCACGGTGTCAGTACGGAGAGACACAGCACGGTGTCAGTACGGAGAGAGACACAGCACGGTGTCAGTACGGAGAGACACAGCACGGTGTCAGTATGGAGAGACACACAGCACGGTGTCAGTATGGAGAGACACACAGCACGGTGTCAGTACGGAGAGACACACAGCACGGTGTCAGTACGGAGAGACACACAGCACGGTGTCAGTACGGAGAGACACACAGCACGGTGTCAGTACGGAGAGACACACAGCACGGTGTCAGTACGGAGAGACACACAGCACGGTGTCAGTACGGAGAGACACACAGCACGGTGTCAGTATGGAGAGACACAGCACGGTGTCAGTACGGAGAGACACACAGCACGGTGTCAGTATGGAGAGACACACAGCACGGTGTCAGTACGGAGAGACACACAGCACGGTGTCAGTATGGAGAGACACAGCACGGTGTCAGTATGGAGAGACACACAGCACGGTGTCAGTACGGAGAGACACACAGCACGGTGTCAGTACGGAGAGACACAGCACGGTGTCAGCATGGAGAGACACACAGCACGGTGTCAGTATGGAGAGACACAGCACGGTGTCAGTACGGAGAGACACAGCACGGTGTCAGTATGGAGAGACACACAGCACGGTGTCAGTATGGAGAGACACACAGCACGGTGTCAGTACGGAGAGACACACAGCACGGTGTCAGTACGGAGAGACACACAGCACGGTGTCAGTACGGAGAGACACAGCACAGTGTCAGTACGGAGAGACACACAGCACGGTGTCAGTACGGAGAGACACACAGCACGGTGTCAGTACGGAGAGACACACAGCACGGTGTCAGTACGGAGAGACACACAGCACGGTGTCAGTACGGAGAGACACACAGCACGGTGTCAGTACGGAGAGACACACAGCACGGTGTCAGTACGGAGAGACACACAGCACGGTGTCAGTACGGAGAGACACAGCACGGTGTCAGTATGGAGAGACACACAGCACGGTGTCAGTACGGAGAGACACACAGCACGGTGTCAGTACGGAGAGACACACAGCACGGTGTCAGTACGGAGAGACACACAGCACGGTGTCAGTATGGAGAGACACACAGTACGGTGTCAGTACGGAGAGACACAGCACGGTGTCAGTATGGAGAGACACACAGCACGGTGTCAGTATGGAGAGAGACACAGCACGGTGTCAGTATGGAGACACACAGCACGGTGTCAGTACGGAGAGACACAGCACGGTGTCAGTACGGAGAGACACACAGCACGGTGTCAGTAGGGAGAGACACACAGCACGGTGTCAGTAGGGAGAGACACACAGCACGGTGTCAGTATGGAGAGACACACAGCACGGTGTCAGTACGGAGAGACACACAGCACGGTGTCAGTACGGAGAGACACACAGCACGGTGTCAGTATGGACAGACACAGCACGGTGTCAGTACGGAGAGACACACAGCACGGTGTCAGTATGGAGAGACACACAGTACGGTGTCAGTACGGAGAGACACAGCACGGTGTCAGTATGGAGAGACACACAGCACGGTGTCAGTACGGAGAGACACACAGCACGGTGTCAGTATGGAGAGACACACAGCACGGTGTCAGTACGGAGAGACACACAGCACGGTGTCAGTACGGAGAGACACACAGCACGGTGTCAGTACGGAGGGACACACAGCACGGTGTCAGTACGGAGAGACACACAGCACGGTGTCAGTACGGAGAGACACACAGCACGGTGTCAGTATGGAGAGACACAGCACGGTGTCAGTATGGAGAGACACACAGCACGGTGTCAGTACGGAGAGACACACACAGCACGGTGTCAGTACGGAGAGACACACAGCACGGTGTCAGTACGGAGAGACACACAGCACGGTGTCAGTACGGAGAGACACACAGCACGGTGTCAGTACGGAGAGACACACAGCACGGTGTCAGTATGGAGAGACACACAGCACGGTGTCAGTACGGAGAGACACACAGCACGGTGTCAGTACGGAGAGACACACAGTACGGTGTCAGTACGGAGAGACACAGCACGGTGTCAGTACGGAGAGACACACAGCACGGTGTCAGTACGGAGAGACACACAGCACGGTGTCAGTACGGAGAGACACACAGCACGGTGTCAGTACGGAGAGACACACAGCACGGTGTCAGTACGGAGAGACACACAGCACGGTGTCAGTACGGGGAGACACACAGCACGGTGTCAGTACGGAGAGAGACACAGCACGGTGTCAGTACGGAGAGACACAGCACGGTGTCAGTATGGAGAGACACACAGCACGGTGTCAGTATGGAGAGACACACAGCACGGTGTCAGTATGGAGAGACACACAGCACGGTGTCAGTAAGGAGAGACACACAGCACGGTGTCAGTATGGAGAGACACACAGCACGGTGTCAGTATGGAGAGACACACAGCACGGTGTCAGTACGGAGAGACACACAGCACGGTGTCAGTATGGAGAGACACACAGCACGGTGTCAGTATGGAGAGAAACACAGCACGGTGTCAGTACGGAGAGTCACAGCACGGTGTCAGTACGGAGAGACACAGCACGGTGTCAGTACGGAGAGAAACACAGCACGGTGTCAGTATGGAGAGACACGCCACGGTGTCAGTATGGAGAGACACGCCACGGTGTCAGTACGGAGAGACACAGCACGGTGTCAGTACGGAGAGACACAGCACGGTGTCAGTACGGAGAGACACACAGCACGGTGTCAGTACGGAGAGACACACAGCACGGTGTCAGTATGGAGAGACACACAGCACGGTGTCAGTATGGAGAGAGACACAGCAAGGTGTCAGTACGGAGAGACACACAGCACGGTGTCAGTACGGAGAGACACAGCACGGTGTCAGTACGGAGAGAAACACAGCACGGTGTCAGTATGGAGAGACACACAGCACGGTGTCAGTATGGAGAGACACACAGCACGGTGTCAGTACGGAGAGACACACAGCACGGTGTCAGTACGGAGAGACACACAGCACGGTGTCAGTACGGAGAGACACACAGCACGGTGTCAGTATGGAGAGACACACAGCACGGTGTCAGTACGGAGAGACACAGCACGGTGTCAGTACGGAGAGACACAGCACGGTGTCAGTACGGAGAGACACACAGCACGGTGTCAGTATGGAGAGAGATACAGCACGGTGTCAGTACGGAGAGACACACAGCACGGTGTCAGTACGGAGAGACACACAGCACGGTGTCAGTACGGAGAGACACACAGCAAGGTGTCAGTACGGAGAGACACACAGCACGGTGTCAGTACGGAGTGACACATAGCACGGTGTCAGTACGGAGAGACACACAGCACGGTGTCAGTACGGAGAGACACACAGCACGGTGTCAGTATGGAGAGACACACAGCACGGTGTCAGTATGGAGAGACACACAGCACGGTGTCAGTACGGAGAGACACAGCACGGTGTCAGTACGGAGAGACACACAGCACGCTGTCAGTACGGAGAGACACACAGCACGGTGTCAGTACGGAGAGACACACAGCACGGTGTCAGTACGGAGAGACACACAGCACGGTGTCAGTACGGAGAGACACACAGCACGGTGTCAGTACGGAGAGACACACAGCACGGTGTCAGTACGGAGAGACACACAGCACGGTGTCAGTACGGAGAGACACACAGCACGGTGTCAGTACGGAGAGACACACAGCACGGTGTCAGTACGGAGAGACACACAGCACGGTGTCAGTACGGAGAGACACAGCACGGTGTCAGTATGGAGAGACACACAGCACGGTGTCAGTATGGAGAGACACACAGCACGGTGTCAGTACGGAGAGACACAGCACGGTGTCAGTATGGAGAGACACACAGCACGGTGTCAGTATGGAGAGACACACAGCACGGTGACAGTATGGAGAGACATACAGCACGGTGTCAGTATGGAGAGACACACAGCACGGTGTCAGTACGGAGAGACACACAGCACGGTGTCAGTATGGAGAGACACACAGCACGGTGTCAGTACGGAGAGACACACAGCACGGTGTCAGTACGGAGAGACACAGCACGGTGTCAGTATGGAGAGACACACAGCACGGTGTCAGTATGGAGAGACACACAGCACGGTGTCAGTATGGAGAGACACACAGCACGGTGTCAGTACGGAGAGACACAGAGCACGGTGTCAGTACGGAGAGACACACAGCACGGTGTCAGTACGGAGAGACACACAGCACGGTGTCAGTACGGAGAGACACACAGCACGGTGTCAGTACGGAGAGACACAGCACGGTGTCAGTATGGAGAGACACAGCACGGTGTCAGTATGGAGAGACACAGCACGGTGTCAGTATGGAGAGACACACAGCACGGTGTCAGTATGGAGAGACACACAGCACGGTGTCAGTATGGAGAGACACACAGCACGGTGTCAGTACGGAGAGACACAGCACGGTGTCAGTACGGAGAGACACAGCACGGTGTCAGTACGGAGAGACACACAGCACGGTGTTAGTATGGAGAGACACACAGCACGGTGTCAGTATGGAGAGACACACAGCACGGTGTCAGTACGGAGAGACACACACAGCACGGTGTCAGTACGGAGAGACACACAGCACGGTGTCAGTACGGAGAGACACACAGCACGGTGTCAGTACGGAGAGACACACAGCACGGTGTCAGTACGGAGAGACACACAGCATGGTGTCAGTACGGAGAGAAACACAGCACGGTGTCAGTACGGAGAGACACACAGCACGCTGTCAGTATGGAGAGACACACAGCACGGTGTCAGTATGGAGAGACACAGCACGGTGTCAGTATGGAGGGACACACAGCACGGTGTCAGTATGGAGAGACACAGCACGGTGTCAGTACGGAGAGACACACAGCACGGTGTCAGTATGGAGAGACACACAGCACGGTGTCAGTATGAAGAGACACACAGCACGGTGTCAGTACGGAGAGAAACACAGCACGGTGTCAGTATGGAGAGACACACAGCACGGTGTCAGTATGGAGAGACACACAGCACGGTGTCAGTACGGAGAGACACACAGCACGGTGTCAGTACGGAGAGACACAGCACGGTGTCAGTACGGAGAGACACACAGCACGGTGTCAGTACGGAGAGACACACAGCACGGTGTCAGTACGAAGAGACACACAGCACGGTGTCAGTACGGAGAGACACACAGCACGGTGTCAGTATGGAGAGACACACAGCACGGTGTCAGTACGGAGAGACACACAGCACGGTGTCAGTACGGAGAGACACACAGCACGGTGTCAGTACGGAGAGACACACAGCACGGTGTCAGTACGGAGAGACACACAGCACGGTGTCAGTACGGAGAGACACACAGCACGGTGTCAGTACGGAGAGACACACAGCACGGTGTCAGTACGAAGAGACACACAGCACGGTGTCAGTACGGAGAGACACACAGCACGCTGTCAGTATGGAGAGACACACAGCACGGTGTCAGTATGGAGAGACACAGCACGGTGTCAGTATGGAGGGACACACAGCACGGTGTCAGTATGGAGAGACACAGCACAGTGTCAGTACGGAGAGACACACAGCACGGTGTCAGTATGGAGAGACACACAGCACGGTGTCAGTATGAAGAGACACACAGCACGGTGTCAGTACGGAGAGAAACACAGCACGGTGTCAGTACGGAGAGACACACAGCACAGTGTCAGTATGGAGAGACACACAGCACGGTGTCAGTACGGAGAGACACACAGCACGGTGTCAGTACGGAGAGACACAGCACGGTGTCAGTACGGAGAGACACACAGCACGGTGTCAGTACGGAGAGACACACAGCACGGTGTCAGTACGAAGAGACACACAGCACGGTGTCAGTACGGAGAGACACACAGCACGGTGTCAGTATGGAGAGACACACAGCACGGTGTCAGTATGGAGAGACACACAGCACGGTGTCAGTACGGAGAGACACACAGCACGGTGTCAGTATGGAGAGACACACAGCACGGTGTCAGTACGGAGAGACACACAGCACGGTGTCAGTACGGAGAGACACACAGCACGGTGTCAGTACGGAGAGACACACAGCACGGTGTCAGTACGAAGAGACACACAGCACGGTGTCAGTACGGAGAGACACACAGCACGGTGTCAGTATGGAGAGACACACAGCACGGTGTCAGTATGGAGAGACACACAGCACGGTGTCAGTACGGAGAGACACACAGCACGGTGTCAGTATGGAGAGACACACAGCACGGTGTCAGTACGGAGAGACACACAGCACGGTGTCAGTACGGAGAGACACACAGCACGGTGTCAGTACGGAGAGACACACAGCACGGTGTCAGTACGGAGAGACACACAGCACGGTGTCAGTACGGAGAGACACACAGCACGGTGTCAGTACGGAGAGACACACAGCACGGTGTCAGTACGGAGAGACACACAGCACGGTGTCAGTACGGAGAGACACACAGCACGGTGTCAGTACGGAGAGACACACAGCACGGTGTCAGTACGGAGAGACACACAGCACGGTGTCAGTATGGAGAGACACACAGCACGGTGTCAGTATGGAGAGACACACAGCACGGTGTCAGTACGGAGAGACACACAGCACGGTGTCAGTACGGAGAGACACACAGCACGGTGTCAGTACGGAGAGACACACAGCACGGTGTCAGTACGGAGAGACACACAGCACGGTGTCAGTACGGAGAGACACACAGCACGGTGTCAGTACGGAGAGACACACAGCACGGTGTCAGTACGGAGAGACACACAGCACGGTGTCAGTACGGAGAGACACACAGCACGGTGTCAGTACGGAGAGACACACAGCACGGTGTCAGTACGGAGAGACACACAGCACGGTGTCAGTGTGGAGAGACACACAGCACGGTGTCAGTACGGAGAGACACACAGCACGGTGTCAGTATGGAGAGACACAGCACGGTGTCAGTACGGAGAGACACACAGCATGGTGTCAGTATGGAGAGACACAGCACGGTGTCAGTATGGAGAGACACACAGCACGGTGTCAGTACGGAGAGACACACAGCACGGTGTCAGTATGGAGAGAAATACAGCACGGTGTCAGTACGGAGAGACACACAGCACGGTGTCAGTATGGAGAGACACAGCATGGTGTCAGTACGGAGAGACACACAGCACGGTGTCAGTACGGAGAGACACACAGCACGGTGTCAGTACGGAGAGACACACAGCACGGTGTCAGTACGGAGAGACACACAGCACGGTGTCAGTACGGAGAGACACACAGCACGGTGTCAGTACGGAGAGACACACAGCACGGTGTCAGTATGGAGAGACACAGCACGGTGTCAGTACGGAGAGAAACACAGCACGGTGTCAGCCTGAATGGGATATTTCTCTGTGAATTCAGTGTTATTTTCCCGAGTCACGAGCACCCTAACTAATTTGTCACTTACGACTTGAAACCACTTTGTTCAGAATTCGCTGAAGACCAAATGCAGAAATTTCTTGCCCCTGAGTGAGAGAAAAGTTCATTTTCAACCTGACAAATTAGATCCCAGTCAAAATCCTCTAAATTCCTTCGCAATCCCTAAACAAACCTTTCCACAAGACCCACAACAAATAGCTCCAGCCTCAATACACCCATCGTCAAACTCCCAATCCCCACACATCAACTCAACTCAGCGCGCCATCCCTAAATACCACTAACCACCACCCTGACCAGTGATAAACACCGCCCAGAACATCACCCCACACACCCCTAAACATCACCCCAAACATCACCCCAAACACCCCTAAACATCACCCCAAACACCCCTAAACACCCCTAAACATCACCCCAAACATCACCCCAAACACCCCTAAACATCACCCCAAACACCCCTAAACACCCCTAAACATCACCCCAAACATCACCCCAAACACCCCTAAACATCACCCCAAACACCCCTAAACATCACCCCAAACACCCCTAAACATCACCCCAAACACCCCTAAACATCACCCCAAACACCCCTAAACATCACCCCAAACACCCCTAAACACCCCTAAACATCACCCCAAACATCACCCCAAACACCCCTAAACATCACCCCAAACATCACCCCTAAACATCACCCCAAACATCACCCCAAACACCCCTAAACATCACCCCAAACATCACCCCTAAACATCACCCCAAACACCCCTAAACATCACCCCAAACATCACCCCAAACACCCCCAAACACCCCTAAACATCACCCCAAACATCACCCCAAACACCCCTAAACATCACCCCAAACACCCCTAAACATCACCCCAAACACCCCTAAACATCACCCCAAACATCACCCCAAACATCACCCCAAACACCCCTAAACATCACCCCAAACACCCCTAAACATCACCCCAAACACCCCTAAACATCACCCCAAACACCCCTAAACATCACCCCAAACACCCCTAAACATCACCCCAAACACCCCTAAACATCACCCCAAACACCCCTAAACATCACCCCAAACACCCCTAAACATCACCCCAAACACCCCTAAACATCACCCCAAACATCACCCCAAACACCCCTAAACATCACCCCAAACATCACCCCAAACACCCCTAAACATCACCCCAAACATCACCCCAAACACCCCTAAACATCACCCCAAACACCCCTAAACATCACCCCAAACACCCCTAAACATCACCCCAAACACCCCTAAACATCACCCCAAACACCCCTAAACATCACCCCAAACATCACCCCAAACACCCCTAAACATCACCCCAAACATCACCCCAAACATCACCCCAAACACCCCTAAACATCACCCCAAACACCCCTAAACATCACCCCAAACACCCCTAAACATCACCCCAAACATCACCCCAAACATCACCCCAAACACCCCTAAACATCACCCCAAACACCCCTAAACATCACCCCAAACACCCCTAAACATCACCCCAAACACCCCTAAACATCACCCCAAACACCCCTAAACATCACCCCAAACACCCCTAAACATCACCCCAAACACCCCTAAACATCACCCCAAACACCCCTAAACATCACCCCAAACACCCCTAAACATCACCCCAAACATCACCCCAAACACCCCTAAACATCACCCCAAACATCACCCCAAACACCCCTAAACATCACCCCAAACATCACCCCAAACACCCCTAAACATCACCCCAAACACCCCTAAACATCACCCCAAACACCCCTAAACATCACCCCAAACACCCCTAAACATCACCCCAAACACCCCTAAACATCACCCCAAACACCCCTAAACATCACCCCAAACACCCCTAAACATCACCCCAAACACCCCTAAACATCACCCCAAACACCCCTAAACATCACCCCAAACATCACCCCAAACACCCCTAAACATCACCCCAAACACCCCTAAACATCACCCCAAACACCACTAAACATCACCCCAAACACCCCTAAACATCACCCCAAACACCCCTAAACATCACCCCAAACATCACCCCAAACACCCCTAAACATCACCCCAAACATCACCCCAAACACCCCTAAACATCACCCCAAACATCACCCCAAACACCCCTAAACATCACCCCAAACATCACCCCAAACACCCCTAAACATCACCCCAAACACCCCTAAACATCACCCCAAACACCCCTAAACATCACCCCAAACACCCCTAAACATCACCCCAAACACCCCTAAACATCACCCCAAACACCCCTAAACATCACCCCAAACACCCCTAAACATCACCCCAAACACCCCTAAACATCACCCCAAACACCCCTAAACATCACCCCAAACACCCCTAAACATCACCCCAAACACCCCTAAACATCACCCCAAACACCCCTAAACATCACCCCAAACACCCCTAAACATCACCCCAAACACCCCTAAACATCACCCCAAACACCCCTAAACATCACCCCAAACATCACCCCAAACACCCCTAAACATCACCCCAAACATCACCCCAAACACCCCTAAACATCACCCCAAACACCCCTAAACATCACCCCAAACATCACCCCAAACATCACCCCAAACATCACCCCAAACATCACCCCAAACACCCCTAAACATCACCCCAAACATCACCCCAAACACCCCTAAACATCACCCCAAACACCCCTAAACATCACCCCAAACACCCCTAAACATCACCCCAAACATCACCCCAAACACCCCTAAACATCACCCCAAACATCACCCCAAACACCCCTAAACATCACCCTAAACATCACCCCAAACACCCCTAAACATCACCCCAAACACCCCTAAACATCACCCCAAACACCCCTAAACATCACCCCAAACACCCCTAAACATCACCCCAAACACCCCTAAACATCACCCCAAACACCCCTAAACATCACCCCAAACACCCCTAAACATCACCCCAAACACCCCTAAACATCACCCCAAACACCCCTAAACATCACCCCAAACACCCCTAAACATCACCCCAAACACCCCTAAACATCACCCCAAACATCACCCCAAACACCCCTAAACATCACCCCAAACACCCCTAAACATCACCCCAAACACCCCTAAACATCACCCCAAACATCACCCCAAACACCCCTAAACATCACCCCAAACACCCCTAAACATCACCCCAAACACCCCTAAACATCACCCCAAACACCCCTAAACATCACCCCAAACACCCCTAAACATCACCCCAAACATCACCCCAAACATCACCCCAAACACCCCTAAACATCACCCCAAACACCCCTAAACATCACCCCAAACACCCCTAAACATCACCCCAAACACCCCTAAACATCACCCCAAACACCCCTAAACATCACCCCAAACATCACCCCAAACACCCCTAAACATCACCCCAAACACCCCTAAACATCACCCCAAACACCCCTAAACATCACCCCAAACATCACCCCAAACACCCCTAAACATCACCCCAAACACCCCTAAACATCACCCCAAACATCACCCCAAACACCCCTAAACATCACCCCAAACACCCCTAAACATCACCCCAAACACCCCTAAACATCACCCCAAACATCACCCCAAACACCCCTAAACATCACCCCAAACACCCCTAAACATCACCCCAAACACCCCTAAACATCACCCCAAACACCCCTAAACATCACCCCAAACACCCCTAAACATCACCCCAAACACCCCTAAACATCACCCCAAACACCCCTAAACATCACCCCAAACACCCCTAAACATCACCCCAAACATCACCCTAAACATCACCCCAAACACCCCTAAACATCACCCCAAACACCCCTAAACATCACCCCAAACACCCCTAAACATCACCCCAAACACCCCTAAACATCACCCCAAACACCCCTAAACATCACCCCAAACACCCCTAAACATCACCCCAAACATCACCCCAAACACCCCTAAACATCACCCCAAACACCCCTAAACATCACCCCAAACATCACCCCAAACACCCCTAAACATCACCCCTAAACATCACCCCAAACATCACCCCAAACATCACCCCAAACACCCCTAAACATCACCCCAAACATCACCCCAAACACCCCTAAACATCACCCCAAACATCACCCCAAACACCCCTAAACATCACCCCAAACATCACCCCAAACACCCCTAAACATCACCCCAAACACCCCTAAACATCACCCCAAACATCACCCCAAACACCCCTAAACATCACCCCAAACACCCCTAAACATCACCCCAAACACCCCTAAACATCACCCCAAACATCACCCCAAACATCAGCCCAAACACCCCTAAACATCACCCCAAACACCCCTAAACATCACCCCCAAACATCACCCCAAACATCACCCCAAACACCCCTAAACATCACCCCAAACACCCCTAAACATCACCCCAAACATCACCCCAAACATCACCCCAAACATCACCCCAAACACCCCTAAACATCACCCCAAACACCCCTAAACATCACCCCAAACATCACCCCAAACATCACCCAAACATCACCCCAAACACCCCTAAACATCACCCCAAACACCCCTAAACATCACCCCAAACACCCCTAAACATCACCCCAAACACCCCTAAACATCACCCCAAACATCCCTAAACATCACCCCAAACACCCCTAAACATCACCCCAAACACCCCTAAACATCACCCCAAACACCCTAAACATTACCCCAAACATCACCCCAAACACCCCTAAACATCACCCCAAACACCCCTAAACATCACCCCAAACACCCCTAAACATCACCCCAAACACCCCTAAACATCACCCAAACACCCCTAAACATCACCCCAAACAGCCCTAAACATCACCCCAAACACCCTAACATCACCCCAAACACCCCTAAACATCACCCCAAACACCCCTAAACATCACCCCAAACACCCCTAAACATCACCCCAAACACCCCTAAACATCACCCCAAACACCCCTAAACATCACCCCAAACACCCCTAAACATCACCCCAAACATCCCTAAACATCACCCCAAACACCCCTAAACATCACCCCAAACACCCCTAAACATCACCCCAAACATCACCCCAAACACCCCTAAACATCACCCCAAACATCACCCCAAACATCACCCCAAACACCCCTAAACATCACCCCAAACATCACCCCAAACACCCCTAAACATCACCCCAAACACCCCTAAACATCACCCCAAACATCCCTAAACATCACCCCAAACACCCCTAAACATCACCCCAAACACCCCTAAACATCACCCCAAACACCCCTAAACATCACCCCAAACACCCCTAAACATCACCCCAAACACCCCTAAACATCACCCCAAACACCCCTAAAAATCACCCCAAACACCCCTAAACATCACCCCAAACACCCCTAAACATCACCCCAAACACCCCTAAACATCACCCCAAACACCCCTAAACATCACCCCAAACACCCCTAAACATCACCCCAAACATCACCCCAAACACCCCTAAACATCACCCCAAACACCCCTAAACATCACCCCAAACACCCCTAAACATCACCCAAACATCACCCCAAACATCACCCCAAACATCACCCCAAACACCCCTAAACATCACCCCAAACATCACCCCAAACATCACCCCAAACATCACCCCTAAACATCACCCCAAACACCCCTAAACATCACCCAAACATCACCCCAAACCTCACCCCAAACACCCCTAAACATCACCCCAAACACCCCTAAACATCACCCCAAACACCCCTAAACATCACCCCAAACACCCCTAAACATCACCCCAAACACCCCTAAACATCACCCCAAACACCCCTAAACATCACCCCAAACACCCCTAAACATCACCCCCAAACACCCCTAAACATCACCCCAAACACCCCTAAACATCACCCCAAACACCCCTAAACATCACCCCAAACACCCCTAAACATCACCCCAAACACCCCTAAACATCACCCCAAACACCCCTAAACATCACCCCAAAACACCCCTAAACATCACCCCAAACACCCCTAAACATCACCCCTAAACATCACCCCTAAACATCACCCCAAACACCCCTAAACATCACCCCAAACACCCCTAAACATCACCCCAAACACCCCTAAACATCACCCCAAACACCCCTAAACATCACCCCAAACACCCCTAAACATCACCCCAAACACCCCTAAACATCACCCCAAACACCCCTAAACATCACCCCAAACACCCTAAACATCACCCCAAACACCCCTAAACATCACCCCAAACACCCCTAAACATCACCCCAAACATCACCCCAAACACCCCTAAACATCACCCCAAACACCCCTAAACATCACCCCAAACACCCCTAAACATCACCCCAAACACCCCTAAACATCACCCCAAACACCCCTAAACATCACCCCAAACACCCCTAAACATCACCCCAAACACCCCTAAACATCACCCCAAACACCCCTAAACATCACCCCAAACACCCCTAAACATCACCCCAAACATCACCCCAAACACCCCTAAACATCACCCCAAACACCCCTAAACATCACCCCAAACACCCCTAAACATCACCCCAAACACCCCTAAACATCACCCCAAACACCCCTAAACATCACCCCAAACACCCCTAAACATCACCCCAAACACCCCTAAACATCACCCCAAACACCCCTAAACATCACCCCAAACACCCCTAAACATCACCCCAAACACCCCTAAACATCACCCCAAACACCCCTAAACATCACCCCCAAACACCCCTAAACTTCACCCCAAACACCCCTAAACATCACCCCAAACACCCCTAAACATCACCCCAAACATCACCCCAAACACCCCTAAACATCACCCCAAACACCCCTAAACATCACCCCAAACACCCCTAAACATCACCCCAAACACCCCTAAACATCACCCCAAACACCCCTAAACATCACCCCCAAACATCACCCCAAACATCACCCCAAACACCCCTAAACATCACCCCAAACATCACCCCAAACATCACCCCAAACATCACCCCTAAACATCACCCCAAACACCCCTAAACATCACCCCAAACATCACCCCAAACATCACCCCAAACACCCCTAAACATCACCCCAAACACCCCTAAACATCACCCCAAACACCCCCTAAACATCACCCCAAACACCCCTAAACATCACCCCAAACACCCCTAAACATCACCCCAAACACCCCTAAACATCACCCCAAACATCACCCCAAACACCCCTAAACATCACCCCAAACACCCCTAAACATCACCCCAAACACCCCTAAACATCACCCCAAACACCCCTAAACATCACCCCAAACACCCCTAAACATCACCCCAAACATCACCCCAAACACCCCTAAACATCACCCCAAACACCCCTAAACATCACCCCAAACACCCCTAAACATCACCCCAAACACCCCTAAACATCACCCCAAACACCCCTAAACATCACCCCAAACACCCCTAAACATCACCCCAAACATCACCCCAAACACCCCTAAACATCACCCCAAACACCCCTAAACATCACCCCAAACATCACCCCAAACATCACCCCAAACATCACCCCAAACACCCCTAAACATCACCCCAAACACCCCTAAACATCACCCCAAACACCCCTAAACATCACCCCAAACACCCCTAAACATCACCCCAAACACCCCTAAACATCACCCCAAACACCCCTAAACATCACCCCAAACACCCCTAAACATCACCCCAAACACCCCTAAACATCACCCCAAACACCCCCAAACATCACCCCAAACACCCCTAAACATCACCCCAAACACCCCTAAACATCACCCCAAACATCACCCCAAACATCACCCCAAACATCACCCCAAACATCACCCCAAAC